>CM038146.1:94035369-94306550 GCA_021437245.1 Aegilops speltoides | reverse complement strand
CGAGAAACAACTTCCTCCGGCCTCGCCTTCATCGTTGACCTTGAGTGTCCCGAGCTCGCGTGCCGCCCCTCACGCGGATTCGTCCGGGGAAGCAAGCCAGCCCGCACGGTGCCTCAAGCCCGTGTCCTTGCCGCCCTTCCTTCGCGACCTTGCCCAGGAAGTGATCAGCTTGCCCCGAGCCCCTTCTTTGGTCGTGGACAGCGAATGGTTGAAGTCGATCTTTGGCTCTTCTCCTAGGGACGGGTCTGCGCCGACCTGGGTCCCTTGCGGGGCCCGTCCGGCGATTGTGGGGGCGCCAGCCCCCAGCCCCCTACCGAGAAGGGGTGAACCACTTCAGGGCCCTCCGCCTACGCTGGTGGTGGAGGACGGTATCGACGATGTGCTCAAGCAAGCGCGGGAGCGCAGCGCCATACGCCAAGAGTTTCTCTAGAAGACGACAGATGCGATAGGCCAACTCGGTGGAGAGCTCACGGACGTGGACGCGTGTCTTGAAGCCAAAGGCTTGCGACTGGTTGAGGAGCGATGCAAGCTAAAGGTGGCTATCAGCCTTGCGCGTCATCAACGTGATCTTGACAACGCAAAGGCCGAAGCATCTCTCGTGGCCTCGCGAAAGGCCTGCTCCCGAGCCATTGAGGTGGCTCAGGAGGCAGACTGACGATGCAAGGCCGTGGAGAAGCATGCGTGGGAGCTCCAAGCTTGGAGCGCTTCCCTGGAGCAGCAAGGGGAGCTGCGCCAGGCCACCCTGGCGTCGCCGAAGGGGACGCCCGCCAAGGAGGAGGAGCTCCAGAAGCGTGAGGAAGCGCTAACACTGGAGGCTGCCGAGCGCAACCTCGATCTTGAACAGTTGGAGATGAGGGAGCGCCAGGGTACCCAGGTGGAGGACGACGTTGGCACACGGGAGGCCTGAGTCCAAGAAGAGATCGACCACCGCATGGCGGAAGCTCGCGCGGGTCTTGTGCGCGAGTATGGCGAGAAGTTGGAGATGATTGAAGCCAAGGCTGGGCAGGACTGCCGCTATTAGGACCAAGCTAGCAGAAGCGATGCAGCGCACGGAGGCCACCGCAGCCGCCCTAGTCGCAGCGCAGGCTGAGTTGGCCTCCTCCGGTGCCAAGCCGCTTCTCCTCCAACGCAGGGTCGATGACACCGAGTCCGTTGCGCGGCGAAACAAAGACGATATTCGCCAGTGGCAGACGCTGGAGCACATGCATGGCCCCATGCTCCAAACGCTCAGGGAAAGGGCCAACACGGCCCTAGGCAATATCTGTGACACGACCACTTCGCAACCTCATGTGACCAACTATGCCGGCAATCTTCGGTTCTTCACTGACGTGGTGACACATCTGGAGAATTTCTTTGAGAGAGGTCGCCTACTTGTCGAGGAGAGGAGCAGCGGCTTGCTCACACGTGCATTCTCTCTTATCTTCAGCCACCTTCAGGATAGGGATCCTCACTTTGACTTCGACGCTATCATTGCTCCGATGCCCATGGCCATTCGAGGTGACCTGGCACGGTGGGTGGAGGACAACGTGGATGCACTTGTCCGTCCTTCACCTCTGGTGATGACGGGGTGGTAGTTGCTGCGGATGAAGGTGACATGGTGGACGGTGGCGAAGATGGTGCCAACGACGGCGATGGTGAGGCCAGCACCAGCGACAGTGGCGCCAGTGATGCTTCCGGAGACGATCAAGAGGATGCGGCGAGCGACATGTCTGATTGATTCTGCACCCCCTGCTGTTGATCCTACGCGGAAAAAGCTCGGGCGTGGCCCTGAAGGTTGTAAGAGCATTTTGGGAGGGGAAGCCCCTCATGTAAAAAGGATTGTTGTCCACACAGTGTTAAGGATGGCGCCGAGTGGGCACCCGCATGATGTTAGGTGCCCTGCGATGGATTAGTTGCTATGATTTTACCTTTATCCCGGGCGAGCCTTGAGTAGGCGTTGGTGATTCTCCGAGGGTCCTTTAGGAGACCTGTTGGTCATCTGGTGAGGACCTCATGAGAGCGAGCGTTGGCCGCAGGACGACATGCGTGAAGGTGCCAAACCCAGCCCCGCCTGCGAGTGGCTCTCGAGGGGGGGGGTAGCTAGTGCGAATTCCAACTTGGGCAGAAATCAGAATACGAGAAATCACGTGACAAGACAAGACGCCCCTCCCCTGTAGGACCTTGAAGTATGTCTAGAGGGGGGGGGGGCGTGATTAGACTACTTGACCAATAAAAACTTATCCTTTCCCCAATTTTAGAGTTTGGCAGATTTTAGCTACTTTAGGACAAGTCAAGCAATCATCACACAATTCAAGCAAGCATGCAAAGAGTATATAGGCAGCGGAAATTAAAGCATGCAACTTGCAAGAAAGTAAAGGGAAGGGTTTGGAGGATTCAAACACAATTGGAGACACTGATTTTTTTGGCGTGGTTCTGATAGGTGGTGCTATCGTACATCCACGTTGATGGAGACTTCAACCCACGAAGGGTAACGGCTGCGCGAGTCCACGGAAGGCTCCACCCACGAAGGGTCCACGAAGAAGCAACCTTGTCTATCCCACCATGGCCGTCACCCACGAAGGACTTGCTCACTAGCGGTAGATCTTCACGAAGTAGGCAATCTCCTTGCCCTTACAAACTCCTTGGTTCAACTCCACAATCTTGTCGGAGGCTCCCAAGTGACACCTAGCCAATCTAGGAGACACCACTCTCCAAGAAGTAACAAATGGTGCGTTGATGATGAATTCCTTGCTCTTGTGCTTCAAATGATAGTCTCCCCAACACTCAACTCTCTATCAATGGGTTTGGATCCGGTGGAAAGAAGATTCGAGTGGAAAGCAACTTGGGGAAGGCTAGAGATCAAGATTCGTATGGTAGGAATGGAATATCTTGGCCTCAACACATGAGTAGGTGGTTCTCTCTCAGAAATAGTAAGTTGGAAGTGTAGGTTCGTTCTGATGGCTCTCTCCACGAATGAAGAGGAGGTGGAGGGGTATATATAGCCTCCACACAAAATCTAACCATTACACACAATTTACCAAACTCGGTGGGACCGAATTGTTAAACTCGGTCGAACCGATTTAGTAAACCTAGTGACCGTTAGTGATTTTCGATGGGACCGACATGCATCTCGGTGAGACCGATTCGGTTAGGGTTAGGGCATAACTTAATCTTGGTAAGACCGATTACACAAACTCGGTGAGACCGATTTGGTAATAAGCTTTCCAGAGAGTTGGTCAGGTAAACTCGGTGGGACCGTTTTGCTCTTTTCGGTGAGACCGAAATGTTAGAAAAAGGAAACAGAGAGTTTACATTGCAATCTCGGTGGGACCGATCGCTCACTTCGGTTAGACCGAAACATTCCGAAGGGAAACAGAGAGATTGCAACCCCATCTCGGTGAGACCGAGATCCCTATCGGTAAGACCGATTTGCTTAGGGTTTGTGGCAGTGGCTATGACTTTTGGAATTGGTGGCGCCGGATAGGAAGTTTTGGTGTGACCGATTTTGGCTTTGGGTTTAGGTCATTTGTGGATGTGGGAAAGTAGTTGAGGGTTGTGGAGCATATCACTAAGCACATGAAGCAAGAGGCTCATAAAGCAACACCTCATCCCTCCTTGATAGTATTGGCTTTTCCTATAGACTCAATGTGATCTTGGATCACTAAAATGTAAAAAGAAGAGTCTTGAGCTTTTGAGCTTGAGCCAATCCTTTGTCCTTAGTATTTTGAGGGGTCCACTTTCATCATCCATGCCATGCCATTCATTGAGCTTTCCTGAAATAATAGTCTTGGAATAGCATTAGCTCAGTGAGCTATATGTTGTTATTAATTACCAAAACCACCTAGGGATAGTTGCACTTTCAATCTCCCCCTTTTTGGTAATTGATGACAACATATAGATCAAAGCTTTGACAAATGATAATAGGATTGAATAACATCATCGCTTTGAGAAGTATGTGATAAGCAAGAGCTCCCCCTAAATTTGTGCATAGTTTAAGATTTGCTTTGGACTACAAATGCACAATGAATTAGGCTCATGGTTTACTCTTCCATGTCACATACATCTTGGTGGAGCGCTCAAAATAATAAACAATGAATATATGCACTCATCACCAAGCATAGTGAGTGATCACATAAATTAGATAGGATAATATCAAGCATGCATAAGTGTAGCTTATGATCAAACACATGATCATCAATGTCTCTCATCATAGTATCTCAACCAAAAGCAAACAAAGTTTGAAAAACCACCGAATAAAGCAAGAGAGAATAAAAACAACACTCTCTCTCGAAGCCTATGATCTATACATTTTTCTCCCCCTTTGGCAACAAGTTACCAAAAAGTTCATAGAAAATGCATAGTGCTAGATCGACTCTCAGGCTTGATCTTCTGGTGGTGGTGTCCTGATAGCTCCTTGGATGAAGGCTTCAGATGAAGTAGAGGGTGCTGGAGTGGATGCTGGAGCTGGTTGCACTGGAACTGTAGGGGCACTAGCTGGTGCTGAAGTTGTAGCTCTAGTGTCTGTCACTGGCACTGCAACTGACCTCTGGGCTCTGGGCACTCTGATAAACACATTAGTGGTTGTCTTGCCCTTCCTCTCCTGCATGTCATCCTGTAGCTGCTCTACAACCGATCAATCTCGCCATTTTGACATCTAGATCATAGAATTTTTGTTCCATGATCTCTCCAGGCTCTCCTGGTTTTGAGTTAGGGTGGCCAACCCTTTCTCAATCCTCAGAGTTGATGCTATCAAGTAACCAAGCTGCTCTTGTTTGGTCTTCAAGAAATTCTCACATGCCTCCTCTTGAGTTGGGATCTTGGCAGCCTTCTCCTGTTTTGCCTTCTCCTTCTTCTCCTGAGCTTGGACTGATTGTGGATCATCTTCATTCATGACAACCTCATTGTCCTCAAAGTCTGTATAAATTGGAAAATTTTCCTTATCCAACTGATATTTCCCTATGCCCATCTTGGAGTTGATCAATTCTTGAATCTGAGGTGCATATCCACAACTCCTCTTCTGATCTGCTACAGTCCTCTTGATTGTTTCAATGATCAGGCTCATGACTTTGAACTTCTATGGCACATCAAACACATGCAGCATGTTGATGGCATGCCTTCTGATCATGTTATGGTCACCTGACTTGGGCAACAAAGTGTGCCTCAGAATCCAATTTATGGTTGCCAATCCTGATAGCAGAAAGTGAACTGATCCAAACTTGTGAGTTTCAACTGCTTTGTCAGGAATTTCCTTGTACATGTGAGCCATTGAGTTATGACCCAATTTCTTCTTTGCATATATGTCCAAGTCATCCTCTTCTTCCTTTGGTGAATTTATCAGACTTGCCCATTCTTCAAGAGTAGATTGGTACCTTGTATCTTCAGACATCCACACAATTCTACCATCTGGATAAAAGTGTGCTGTGGAGTAGAACTGCATGATAAGCTCATCATTCCAGTTGGTGAACTTCTGTCCAACAAAATCTGCCACTCCACAAGCAATAGAGCTCTCCTCCACCTGTGGTAGTGCTGCTCATTCTCCCCGATGAATTTCCAACAACCCACCTCATATCACAGCATAATGGGCTTCTTGTCCAATAGAATGGTCTCATAAAAGTCCTGTTGTTCCTTTGTGTGGAACACAGTAGTCAACAGCAGTCCTTCTTCTTGAAGCATATGGATCTTCCATCCTCCATAGCCTCAGCCTCGAATCCTTCCCGATTCTCATGTCCTCGACCACAGGATGGGCATCATTGTGGTCTGTATCTTGGGCTTGAGCTTAGGACTTGACCTTCTTCATCTTCATCTTCTGCAACATTGGGCACTCGGGCCTTGTTCTTCTCAAAGAATGGAATACTCCTAGTATTCCTCTTTGAGCTTGCTTGGCCTTGGAGGCAGCTTTGGGTGCATCTTTGGGCTTGGATGTTGCAGCCCCTGATCTGATTGCATCTCCCATAAGCTTAGCTGCCTTAGGAGCTGGTGCAGCATCCTCTTCCTCTTCATCAGAATCCCTTCTCATTGAGGGCTTTCCAAGGACCTTGGTAGTTGTGCTTCTAGCTCTCTTCATTTACTTGTCCTGATCACCATCATCCTCTGATTCAATTGTGAACTTCATGGTTGCACCAGTGGGGACCTTTTGAGGTTTTGATGGTGCTGCTTTCCTTGCAGGTGCCTCTTTGGGTTGAGCTTGAGCTGGCACTTGAGTGGACTTCCTGGCCTTTGGCATTGGAGTTCTTTGGCAGAACTTTCTTCTTGACACTGGCTTTGTGCTTTGTGCAGAGCCATACTCTTTCTTGAGCACCACTTTCTTGGAAGTGGCCTCATCTTCCTCAGCTTTGTAATCCTCATCCTCTGAGTCTGAGGTTCTCTTCCTCCTTTGCCTAGTTGCAGCCTTAGGCAAGTTGCTAGGAGTACTTCTGCTCCCATCATCTGAAGTTAAGGGACTAGTGCCCTCACTCAAGTCCATCTGCTCTTCAGACATGTTCTGGCTGTCACTCTGATCAGACATATTGCAAAAGCTGACTGCTGACCCTGTGAAGAGTTATAGATGAGATAGAAAAGATGAGCATCACAAAATGCAGAGGTTTTTCCAAAAGAATGATTCAAAATTTCAGTTTTAGTTTTCCACAGAAAGCATTTCGGATCAACTGATTTCCAAACTCGGTGATACCGAAGTAGTTTTGGAACCTAAACTGATGATCTCGGTTGGACCAAGTTTCAGTTTGGTGGCACCGAGACTGCTAGGGTTTCACAGAATCCTCAAATCGGTCGCACCGATTAGTAATTCTCGGTCAGACCGAGAGTCACTAGTGCAATGACATACGCCAAATCGGTGAGACCGAGTTTTTCAACTCGATGGGTCCAAGATGGTTTCGGTGGAAACCTAACCCTAAAAATTTGAATCGCATCTAATCTATGAACTATTTTGACTAGATAGAAGAATCTCAATCGTGGCAAGAATCAATATGAAAACAATGTGCTAGGAATTAGACGTGGATAGCACAAAGATCAAGTCCATACCCTAACTTGGCGGTGGACTTGCTACGGCAGCAACGGCGGGGACGAATTCCGTTGACGGCGGTGAAGACCAGCGACAGGAGGCTGCTGGCAGCGAGGAGACGATCCGGAGAAAACAATGGCAGAGCGAGCTGTTGCGCGGGCGAAGGGTTTCGGAGAAATTTCCAAACTTTTGCCCGTGGCTATATATAGCCCGACCCTGTCGGTGTGACCGAGTGGAACAACTCGGTGGCACCGAGATGCATAACTGTGTTCAGTTATAGCAAATCGGTGAGACCGAAAAGTTCAAATCGGTTGCACCGAGATTGAAAACTCAGATCAACTTGATGATCTCGGTAGGACCGAAATGGAAGAATCGGTCAGACCAAGAATCACAAAGAGGTTTTGGAAGTTTAAGTCTATGAAGAATCGGGGACTCCGAGTGCTCCTCACACAGAGTGGTTCGAATCTGAATTGATCAAATTTTGTGATGTAGCATGAATAGAGTTTGAGATGAGAAAAGCATAGATAGCTAAAGAAGGTTCTTAGGCATTCTTGTCCATCCACTTGGCAAAAAGAAAAGAAACCAAACAATCAAACAACAAGTGGATGTCCTTGAATGAGTAAAATATGCACCAACATGCTCACACAATAATATAGCAAATGAAATATGTGGCAAAGCATGCACAACCAATTCTAGCATCTCAAACAATTGGCGATGACTAGGTCATCTATATATGAGTATATTGACTTAGGAGTCAAATGAGAACATTTGATCATAGGTCATACTCATAGTTTAAGCTCAAGTGGGGTTACCACTTTTACATAATGCATTAATGTGTTCACACCATTAGAGTTGCTTTGACTCAATTCTTAGAGTTAAGCTCCCCCTAGATGTGAGATCCCCCCTTAGAGGGATGAACTAACATTTTTTTCAATGATGACTTCATGTAGGTGTTGAAGATGTAGATGCTCAATGTTGATGTATATCATTTGGAGCAATCCTTTGGAGTGTGTTGCACTTTCAACTTACCATGGGTTAGTCCCACAAGGAACAAACAAGAATATCCATAGACATAGAGTGATGCACACACAAGATGACGTCCATGAATTCATTAGGTTACCTTGTCCCTTGTCTTACCAACATGAGGGTTTGTGACTCCTTGAACTAGTGCAAGATGTGGAAGTTGATTGCACTTGTTCTTGCCAAATTGATATGAGTGAAGAGTGTTGGCGGAGTCACCCTCAAGAACTCTCTAGTTCTTCTTCTTCGGGGTCCACATCATCTTGATGGGAATCCTTGGAGTTGTAGTTGTACTTGATGAAGTAGAACTTGACGTAGTCTTGGGGACCCACTTGAACGAGGCTTTAGGTGCTTCTTAAAATGCATCAATCTCTTCTTGAAGCTTGTCCTTGCCTTTGTTCTTGTGGTCTTGTGGTGGAAGATCATCTTGAGCTTGTGTTCCCTTGAAGGAAGTAGGATCATACTTCTCTTGTTGAGGAACAAACTTTGTCTTGGGGTATTGATCTTCTTCCCACTCAACTCCATTGGCATTGAACTTTTCTTCAAAACCAACACCTTGATTCTTCCGTGCCTTGCTTGCTTATGCATAATTTCCTCAATTGCTTACTCCCGCAAGGCTCTTGTAAACACCTTTCTCTATAATTCCCTTCAATAAGCTATTTTCTTGCTCAAGTGTAACTTGGCTAAGAGAATCATTAGTGGAATCAAGAGAACTACTAGAAGCAACAATGTTGGATTTGACATTATTATTGTTACTACTAGAGGAAGTATCTTTCTTGTACTTGTTACTAGACTTGACTTGAGGCATGTAAGTAGATAAGAGTAAACGCTTGGCAATGTAAGAAGAACTTTTCTTGCGGAGATCATCATTGATTGCTTTTAAGAACTCATGCTCTTGCTCAAGATTGAGCTTTTCAAAGCGTAACTTCTCATGAGCCCTTAAAATTCCTCGATGATCTTCGTAGATAGTTTCATGAGCTAACTTAAAGAGAGTTTAATTCTTTAGTTAGAAGCTCAATCTTCTCCTTATCATTGTCATTTGTTTTATCTTGTTTAGCATGATTAAATGACGTTTCATCATAGTATTCATCACTAGAGTTGTCAACAAGTAAATCATCATCCACAAGCAAGTCATCTTCATCACTATTGAAATCAGCATACCCGGGGTGTGTTACCTTTGGACCTTTGCCATGAAGCATCTTCCAACACCTTCATTTGGTGAATCAAATATGTCGTAGGAGTTGGTTGAGACAAGTGCTAGACCGGCAACACCTTCATCTTGAGTATATTCGGAGTCGGAGTGATAGCTTCTCTAGGAGTGATTGTCGAAGTCGGAGCCGGATACCCATTCACCAACATGAGCTTGATGTCTTCGTTTTGTGTAGCTCCTTGATGACTTGTCCTTCCTTTCCGAATCCTTGCTTCTCCGTGAGGGTCTTCATTCATAACGATCATCTCTACTCCTCCTCTCTCTTGGTGGTGATTCTTCTCTTTTGCTCCTTCTTCTTGGAGAATCTTCTCTTCTTTTGTAGGGTGCCGTACACTCATTGGAGTAGTGTCTGGGTCTCCCACAATTGTAGCAATTGAGCTCTCGACTAGAAGATCTCTTGTCATTGTAAGACCTTGATTTGGAGCTTCTTTCTTTGCTTCTACTCTTGTAGAATTTGTGAAGTTCTTCACCATTAAGCTCAATTCTTCATTGAAGGCTGGTTTCTCACTTGATGATGTGGGGGCTTCACTTGAGGCTTTGTAGGCACCACTTGACTTGTTGTGAAGTTCCTCTTTATCCTTGAGTGACAGCTCACGAGCAACAATCCTTCCAATGACTTCCGTTGGCTTGAGATCTTTGTAGTTTGGCATCATTTGAATCCATGTGCACATGGTATCATACTTTCCATCCAATGCTCTTAGAATCTTCTTGATGATGAATTTGTCGGTCATCTCTTCACTCCCTAAGCCGGCAATCTCATTTGTGATAAGAGCAAGCCTAGAGTACATTTCAGCGACACCTTCACCATCCTTTATTTTGAACTTGTCAAGCTGACTTTGGAGCATATCCAACTTAGATTCCTTGACGGACTTGGTACCTTCATGCATATCAATCAAAGTATCCCAAATTTCCTTTGCATTCTCAAGACGGCTGATTTTGTTGAATTCTTCGGGGCACAATCCGTTGAAGATGATATCACAAGCTTGAGCGTTGTATTGCAGCATCTTCAATTCTTCCGCATTAGCTTCACGGTTCGGTTCTCTCCCATCAAAAAATTCACCTTGCAAGCCAATACAAATAATTGCCCAGACGGCGGGGTTATGTCCAATAGTATGCATTTTCATCTTATGCTTCCAACTAGCAAAATTAGTACCATCAAAGTAAGGACCTCTACGGTGATAATTTCCCTCGCTAGACGCCATACTCTCCTAGGTTGTGAAACCAAGGCTATGACCACCAAAAGCTATGGAAATCAAAGCAAATGGAGACCAAAGCTCTGATACCACTTGTAGGACCTTGAAGTATGTCTAGAGGGGGGTGATTAGACTACTTGACCAATAAAAACTTATCCTTTTCCCAATTTTAAAGATTGGCAGATTTTAGCTACTTTAGGACAAGTCAAGCAATCATCACACAATTCAAGCAAGCATGCAAAGAGTATATAGGCAGCGGAAATTAAAGCATGCAACTTGCAAGAAAGTAAAGGGAAGGGTTTGGAGGATTCAAACGCAATTGGAGATACGGATGTTTTTGGCGTGGTTCCGATAGGTGGTGCTATCGTACATCCACGTTGATGGAGACTTCAACCCACGAAGGGTAACGGCTGCATGAGTCCACGGAGGGCTCCACCCACGAAGGGTCCATGAAGAAGCAACCTTGTCTATCCCACCATGGCCGTCGCCCACGAAGGACTTGCCTCACTAGCGGTAGATCTTCACGAAGTAGGCGATCTCCTTGCCTTTACAAACTCCTTGGTTCAACTCCACAATCTTGTCGGAGGCTCCCAAGTGACACCTAGCCAATCTAGGATTCACCGCTCTCCAAGAAGTAACAAATGGTGCGTTGATGATGAACTCCTTGCTCTTGTGCTTCAAATGATTGTCTCCCCAACACTCAACTCTCTCTCAATGGGTTTGGATCTGGTGGAAAGAAGATTTGAGTGGAAAGCAACTTGGGGAAGGCTAGAGATCAAGATTCATATGGTAGGAATGGAATATCTTGGCCTCAACACATGAGTAGGTGGTTCTCTCTCAAAAATAGTAAGTTGGAAGTGTAGGTTCGTTCTGATGGCTCTCTCCATGAATGAAGAGGAGGTGGAGGGGTATATATAGCCTCCACACAAAATCTAACCGTTACACACAATTTACCAAACTCGGTGGGACCGAATTGTTAAACTCGGTCGAACCGATTTAGTAAACCTAGTGACCATTAGTGATTTTCGGTGGGACCGACATGCATCTCGGTGAGACCGATTCGGTTAGGGTTAGGGCATAACGTAATCTTGGTAAGACCGATTACACAAACTCGGTGAGACCGATTTGGTAATAAGCTTTCCAGAGAGTTGGTCAGGTAAACTCAGTGGGACCGATTTGCTCTTTTCGGTGAGACCGAAATGTTAGAAAAAGGAAACAAAGAGTTTACATTGCAATCTTGGCTTGCTCACTTCGGTTAGACCGAAACGTTACGAAGGGAAACGGAGAGATTGCAACCCCATCTCGGTGAGACAAAGATCCCTATCGGTAAGACCGATTTGCTTAGGGTTTGTGGCAGTGGCTATGACTTTTGGAATCGGTGGCGCCGGATAGGAAGTTTCGGTGTGACCGATTTTGGCTTTGGGTTTAGGTCATTTGTGGATGTGGGAAAGTAGTTGAGGGTTTTGGAGCATATCACTAAGCACATGAAGCAAGAGGCTCATTAAGCAACACCTCATCCCTCCTTGATAGTATTGGCTTTTCCTATAGACTCAATGTGATCTTGGATCACTAAAATGTAAAAAGAGGAGTCTTGAGCTTTTGAGCTTGAGCCAATCCTTTGTCCTTAGTATTTTGAGGGGTCCACTTTCATCATCCATGCCATGCCATTCATTGAGCTTTCCTAAAATAATAGTCTTGGAATAGCATTAGCTCAATGAGCTATATGTTGTTATTAATTACCAAAACCACCTAGGGATAGTTGCACTTTCATCCCCGCATACGCAAACTCAAATTTAACTTCAACTTAAATCCGAAGCGAGAATGCTCGACCACATAAAAGCAAGCGAAAAACAAAAGGCCGCGTCCGGCACCTAGTCTAGTCTTCGACGTCTTCTCTCCAGAGCAGAGCTAAGTGCTGTCACTTGCGTGGGAGGGAGCCCCCGACGCCCCAGGGCGGCTCTCCGGAGACTCTGGGGCGTGTACAGCCCCAACTCATTATCACGTGAGAGTGTTACGGGCGGCAAGCTTCACAGGCACTGGGCCTTCTTCACAGGTACCGGCCTTGCTTCATGATACGTCCATTTTGCATCATGCTTTTATATCAATATTTATTTCATTATGGGCTGTTATTACACATTATATCTCAATACTTATGGCTATTCTCTCTTATTTTACAAGGTTTACCATGAAGAGGGGGAATGCCGGCAGCTGGAATTCTGGCTGGAAAAGGAGCAAACATTGGAAACCTATTCTGCATAACTCCGAAAGACCTGAGACTCCATGAAACAAATTTTCAGATTTAATAAGAATTTTTGGGTAAAAGAAATAGGCTAGGGGGCCCACACCCTGTCCAGGAGACAGGGGGCGCCCCCCTGTACGGCGCGCCCCTATCTCCTGGGCCCCCTGGTGGGCTTCCGCCGTCGATCTTCTGCTATATGAAGGGTTTTGTCCTGAAAAAAATCATGGGCAAGCTTACTGGATGAAACTCCGCCGCCACGAGGCGGAACCTTGGCGGAATCAATCTAGGGCTCTAGCGGAGCTGTTCTGCCGGGGACACTTCCCTCCGCGAGGGGGAAATCATCACCAACATCATCACCAACGATCCTCTCATCAGGAGGGGGTCAATCTCCATCAACATCTTCACCAGCACCATCTCCTCTCAAAACCCTAGTTCATCTCTTGTATCCAATCTTGTATCAAAACCACAAATTGGTACCTGTGGGTTGCTAGTAGTGTTGATTACTCCTTGTAGTTGATGCTATTTGGTTTACTTGGTGGAAGATCATATGTTCAGATCCTTTATGCATATTATTATCCCTCTGATTATGAACATGAATATGCTTTGTGAGTAGTTACGTTTGTTCCTGAGGACATGGGTGAAGTCTTGCTATTAGTAGTCATGTGAATTTGGTATTCGTTCGATATTTTGATGAGATGTATGTTGTCTCTCCTCTAGTGGTGTTATGTGAACGTCTGCTACATGACACTTCCCCATTATTTGGGCCTAGAGGAAGGCATAGGAAAGTAATAAGTAGATGATGGGTTGCTAGAGTGACAGAAGCTTAAACCCTAGTTTATGCGTTGCTTCGTTAGGGGTTGATATGGACCCATATGTTTAATGCTGTGGTTAGGTTCACCTTAATACTCCTTTTTGTAGTTGTGGATGCTTGAAATAGGGGTTAATCATAAGTGGGATGCTTGTCCATGTTAGGGCAATACCCAAGCACCGGTCCACCCACATATCAAATTATCAAAGTACCGAACGCGGATCTTATGAACGTGATGAAAACTAGCTTGACGATAATTCCCAATGTGTCCTCGGGAGCTCCTTCTTCATTATTAGAGTTTGTCCAGGCTTATCCTTTGCTACATAAAGGATTGGGCCACCTTGCTGCACTTTATTTACTTTATTTACTTTTTGCTCGTTACTATTTATCTTATCACAAAACTATCTATCACCTACTATTTCAAAGGCTTGCAGAGAAAACCTTCATCGAAAACCTCTTATAATTTCCTTCGCTCCTCGTTGGGTTCGACACTCTTACTTATCGAAAGGACTACGATAGATCCCCTATACTTGTGGGTCATCAAGACTCTTTTCCTCGCGCGCCGTTGCGGGAGCGTAGCACTCTTGGTGAGTGGAACTTGGTAAGGAAACATTTATATAGTGTGCTGAAATTTTCTGTTACTTGTCACTATGGAAACTAATCCTTTCAGGGGCTTGTTTGGGGTATCTTCACCCCAACCAGAAGAGCCAATAGATGATCCTCAACCTACTGAACCTTATAAAAATATTCACTTTGAGATTCCTTCGGGTATGATAGAGAAACTGCTAGCTAATCCTTTTTGCAAGAGACGGAACATTGCATCCCGACTTACATGTTATCTTTGTGGATGAAGTTTGTGGATTATTTAAGCTTGCAGGTATTCCCGATGATGTTGTCAAAAGGAAGGTCTTTCCTTTATCTTTGAAAGGAGATGCAATGACATGGTATCGGCTATGTGATGATATGAGATATTGGAACTATAAGCGATTGAAGTTGGAATTTCACCAGAAGTTCTATCCTATGCATCTTGTTCATCATGATCGTAATTACATATATAATTTCTAGCCTCGCGAAGGAGAAAGCATCGCTCAAGCTTTGGGGAGGCTTAAGTCAATGTTATATTCATGCCCAAATCATGAGCTCTCTCGGGAAATGATTATTCAGAATTTTTATGCTCGGCTTTCTCTTGATAATTGCAATCTGCTCGATACTTCCTGTGCCAGTTCCTATATGCTGAAGACTATTGATTTCAAATGGGACTTATTGGAAAGAATTAAACGCAACTCTGAAGATTGGGTTTCCGACGATGGTAAGGAGTCAGGTATGACACATAAGTTCGATTGTGTTAAATCTTTTATGGATACCGATGCTTTCCGTGGATTTAGCTCTAAGTATGGACTTGACTCTGAGATAGTAGCTACTTTTTGTGAAACTTTTGCTACTCACGTCGATCTCCCTAAAGATAAGTGGTTTAAATATAATCCTCCTGTTGAAGTTAAAATAGTTGCACCTATTACAGTCGAAGAGAAGACTATTACATATAGTGATCCCATTATTCCTACTGCTTATGTTGAAAAACCTCCTTTCCCTGTTAGGATAAAAGATCATGTCAAAGCTTTGACCATTGTCCGTAAGAGTAATACTAGGACCTATACACCTCCTGAGCAAATTAATGTTGAACCTGGTATTGCTATGATTAAAGATCTTTTGGATGAGGACTTAGATGGGCATGTTATCTCTTTTTGTGGTGAAACTGCTAATATTGCTAGACCCGATACTAAGACACGTAGACCTGTTGTAGGCACGCCTGTTATTTCCGTTAAAATAGGAGATCATTGTTATCACGGTTTATGTGATATGGGTGCTAGTGCTAATGCGACACCTTATGATCTTTATAAAGAAATTATGCACGATATTGCACCTGTTGAATTAGAAGACATTGATGTTACTATTAAGCTTGCTAATAGGGACACTATTAAACCTATTGGGATTGTTAGAGATGTTGAAGTCTTGTGTGGGAAGATTAAATACCCTGCTAATTTTCTTGTTCTTGGTTCCCCACAAGATGATTTTTGTCCCGTTATTTTTGGTAGACCCTTCTTGAATACTGCTAGTGCTAAGATTAATTGTGAAAAGAATATTGTCACTGTTGGCATAGATGATATGTCTCATGAGTTTAATTTTGCGAAGTTTAGTAGACAACCTCGTGAAAGGGAACCACCTATTAAGGATGAAATTATTGGTCTTGCTTCAATTGCTGTTCCACCAGCTGATCCGTTAGAACAATATTTGCTAGACCATGAAAACGATATGTTTATGAAGGAAAGGGAAGAAATAAATGAAGTGTTCCTTAAACAAGAACCTATGTTGAAACATAACCTTCCCGGTGAAATTCTTGGGGATCCCCCTCCATCCAAGGGTGATCCCGTGTTTGAACTCGAACCCTTACCTGATAATCTTAAGTATGCTTATCTTGATGAAAAAGAAATATATCCTGTTATTATTAGTGCTAACCTTTCAGAGAAAGAAGAAGAAAGATTATTGAAAACTCTGAAGAAGCACCGAGCTGCTATTGGATATACTCTGGATGATCTTAAGGGCATTAGTCCCACATTATGTCAACACAAAATTTCAGTGGAGAAAGATGCCAAACCAGTTAGAAATCCTCAAAGACGATTAAATCCCAAAATGCAGGAAGTGGTAAGAAAGGAGATACTAAAGCTCCTTGAGGCAGGTATTATTTATCCCGTTGCTGATAGTGAATGGGTAAGCCCTGTATTGTGTCCCTAAAAAGGGAGGTATTACTGTTGTCCCTAATGATAAAGATGAATTGATCCCGCAAAGAATTATTATGGGTTATAGGATGGTAATTGATTTTCGTAAGTTAAATTAAGATACAAAGAAAGATCATTACCCTTTACCTTTTATTAATCAAATGCTAAAAAGGCTATCCAAACACACACATTTTTGCTTTCTAGATGGTTATTCTGGCTTCTCTCAGATACCTGTATCAGCGAGGGATCAATCTAAAACTACTTTTACTTGCCCTTTTGGTACTTTTGCTTATAGATGTATGCCTTTTGGTTTATGTAATGCACCTGCTACCTTTCAAAGATGCATGATGGCTATATTTTCTGATTTTTGTGAAAAGATTTGTGAGGTATTCATGGATGAATTCTCCGTCTATGGATCCTCTTTTGATGATTGTTTCAACAACCTTGATGGAGTTTTGCAGAGATGCGAAGACACTAGTCTCATCCTGAATTGGGAAAAGTGTCACTTTATGGTAAATGAAGGCATTGTCTTGGGGCACAAGATCTCCGAGAGAGGTATTGAAGTTGATAAAGCCAAAGTTGATGCTATTGAAAAGATGCCATGTCCCAAGGACATAATAGGTATAAGAAGTTTCCTGGGTCACGCCGGTTTTTATAGGAGGTTCATTAAGGACTTTTCTAAAATCTCTAGGCCTCTGACTAATTTATTGCAAAAAGATATTCCTTTTGTCTTTGATGATGATTGTGTAGAAGCATTCAAACACTTAAGAAGGCTTTGATCATCGCACCTATTGTTTAGCCACCGATTGAATTTACCTTTTGAAATTATGTGCGATGCTAGTGATTATGTTGTAGGTGCTGTTTTAGGGCAAAGAGTTGATAAGAAATTGAATGTTATCCATTATGCTAGCAAGACTCTTGATACTGCCCAGAGAAATTATGCTACTACTGAAAAAGAATTCTTAGCAGTTGTGTTTGCATGTGATAAGTTTAGACCTTATATTGTTGATTCCAAAGTTAGTATTTACACTGATTATGCTGCTATTAAATATCTTATGGAAAAGAAAGATGCTAAGCCTAGACTCATTAGATGGGTTCTCTTGCTCCAAGAATTTGACTTGCATATTATTGATAGAAAGTGAGCTGAGAACCCCGTTGCAGACAACTTGTCTAGGTTAGAGAATGTTCTTGATGACCCACTGCCTATTAATGATAGTTTTCCGATGAACAATTAGTGGTTGTCAATGCTTCTCGATCGCTCCTTGGTATGCTGATTATGCTAATTACATTGTTGCTAAATATATACCGCCTAGTTTCACATACTAGCAAAAGAAAAGTTCTTTATGATTTAAGACATTACTTCGGGATGATCCACACCTTTATAAAGAAGGAGTAGATGGTATTATTAGACATTGTGTGCCCGAGCATGAACAGAATGATCCTACGCAAGTGTCACTCAATCTTATGGAGGACACCACGCTGGAGATAGAACTGCACACAAGGTACTACAATCTGGTTTTTATTGGCCTACTCTTTTCAAAGATGCTCGTAAGTTTGTCGTATCTTGTGATGAATGTCAAAGAATAGGTAACATTAGTAACAACAACAACAACAACAACAAAGCCTTTAGTCCCAAGCAAGTTGGGGTAGGCTAGAGGTGAAACCCATAAGATCTCGCAACCAACTCATGGCTCTGGCACATGGATAGCAAGCTTCCATGCACCCCTGTCCATAGCTAGCTCTTTGGTGATACCCCAATCCTTCAGGTCTCTCTTAACGGACTCCTCCCATGTCAAATTCGGTCTATCCCGCCCTCTCTTGACATTCTCCGCACGCTTTAGCCATCCGCTATGCAATCGGAGCTTCGGAGGCTCATGCTAGATATGCCCAAACCATCCTGCATTTATGTTGGACAAGCTTCTCTTCAATTGGTGCTACCCCAACTCTATCTCGTATATCATCATTCGGACTCGATCCTTCCTCGTGTGGCCACACATCCATCTCAACATACGCATCTCTGCCACACCTAATCGTTGAACATGTCGCCTTTTAGTCGGCCAACACTCAGCGCCATACAACATTGCGGGTCGAACCGCCGTCTGTAGAACTTGCCTTTTAGCTTTTGTGGCACTCTCTTGTCACAGAGAATGCCAGAAGCTTGGCGCCACTTCATCCATCCGGCTTTGATCCGATGGTTCACATCTTCATCAATACCCCCATCCTCCTGCAGCATTGACCCCAAATACCGAAAGGTGTCCTTCTGAGGTACCACCTGACCAACATTAGTAGACGTCAAGAAATGCCTATGAATTATTCTCTTGTTATTGAACCATTTGATGTTTGGGGCTTTGATTATATGGGACCTTTCCCTGCCTCTAATGGTTATACACATATTTTAGTTGCTGTTGATTGCGTTACTAAGTGGGTAGAAGCTATTCCAACTAGTAGTGCTGATCATAACACTTCTATTAAAATGCTTAAAGAAGTTATTTTTCCAAGGTTTGGAGTCCCTAGATATCTTATGACTGATGGTGGTTCACACTTTATTCATGGTTCCTTCCGTAAGATGCTTGCTAAGTATGTTGTCAATCATAGAATCGCATCTCCTTATCATCCGTAGTCTAGAGTAGAGTTGAGCAATAGAGAGCTCAAACTAATTTTTGCAAAAGATTGTGAATAGATCTAGAAAGAATTGGTCCAAAAAACTTGATGATGCATTATGGGCCTATAGAACTGCATACAAAAATCCTATGGGTATGTCTCCATATAAGATGGTTTATGGAAAAGCATGTCATTTACCTCTTGAACTTGAACATAAAGCATATTGGGCTATTAAAGAGCTCAATTATGACTTCAAACTTGCCGGTGAGAAGAGGTTGTTTGATATTAGCTCACTTGATGAATGGAGAACCCAAGCATATGAGAATGCCAAGCTTTTCAAAGAAAAAGTCAAACACTGGCATGATAAGAGGATACAAAAGCGTGAGTTTAACGTAGGAGATTATGTGTTATTGTTCAACTCTCGTTTAAGATTTTTTGTAGGAAAACTTCTCCCAAAATGGGAAGGGCCCTACGTTATCGAGGAGGTCTATCGTTCTGGTGCTATAAAAATCAACAACTTCAAAGGCGCAAACCCGAGGGTGGTAAATGGCCAAAGAATTAAACATTATATTTTAGGTAATCCTATCAATGTTGAAACTAATATTACTGAAACCATAACCCCTGAGGAATACATAAGAGACACTTTCCAAAATGCTCCAGACTCCGAAAAGGCATAGGTACGTGGTACGGTAAGTAAACTGACTCCAAAACAACTCTAATGGCAATTTTTATCAGTTTTGGATTATTTAAGGATTTTAGGAAGAAGGAAGTAGTTTGAAAGGGGCACGAGGCTCCCACGAGAGAGGAGGGCGCGCCCCCACCTGTAGGGCACGCCCCCTGTCTCGTGGGCACCTCGTGTGCCTCCCAGACTCCATTTTCTTGTATGTTACGTATTTTGGTCGGTAAAAATTCATTATATATACTCTCGAAGGTTTTGACCACCGTATCATGCAAATATCCTCTGTTTTTGTTTCGAGTTGTTTCTGTTGCAGATTTAGAGCGCCATGACTTCTTCCTCCTCCAACAACGAAGACAAGGATGCTTGGCTATTGAAGATAGAGTTGAAAAGGGAGGAACCAGAAGAGATCAACAAGGATGAAGGGATCAAGAAGGCCATGGAGGCTCAAGCTCCGGTGGTGAAAGGAGAAGACACCCCTCAACCTTTACCTAACCTTTTCACTCCAACAAAGATTGAGGCTTTCAAGATGATTGAGTTAGCCCACATACAGAACAAGTACCTCACAGAGGAGAATATTTTGTTGAAAGATCATATTGCTGGGCTCAAGGGCATTATCCGCAAGTTGGAGGAGCTTTTACGCTCGATGTGCGATTATCCACTGTCATCATCACCACCTCCATCACCTCCGAAGAAATAATCACATGGGTATGGACACTCCCCTTGGCAACTTCCAAGCTTGGGGGAGGTGCCCCGGTATCGTATCACCATCACACTCCTATCTTTTCCGCTTTATTTAGTTCGATCCTTTTAGTAGCATCTTGATCTTTTAGTTCTAAGTTTTGATATCAAGTAGTTTTGAGTTTTGCTTTGTGATCCCTTTATGTAATCGAGTCCGTGTGCTATCTATAATAAAGATTAGTGTTGAGTCAAGGGCTTTGCTATGTTGCTATGATTTTGAGAAAGTAGAAAGATCAAAAGAGTTCATATTGATCTTATGGATAGTGATAACTTCACACATAGAAAGTATGAGGCATAAAAATTGTTGAGAGTTGATGAACGTAGCCTTGGTCATCGTTGCAATTAATAGGAAGTAATAAGGAAAGAGGGGTTCACATATAAATATATTATCTTGGACATCTTTTATGATTGTGAAGCACTCATTAAGTATGACATGCTAAAAGAGTTGACATTGGACAAGGAAGACAACGTAATGGTTTATGTTTTCCGACATCTCAGTTAAACTATATTGTCATTGACCTTCCAAACATGTTGAGCTTGCCTTTCCCCCTCATGCTAGCCAAATTCTTTGCACCAAGTAGAGATACTACTTGTGCTTCCAAATATCCTCAAACTAGTTTTGCCATGAGAGTCCACCATACCTACCTATGGATTGAGTAAGATCCTTCAAGTAAGTTGTCATCGGTGCAAGCAATAAAAATTGCTCTCTAAATATGTATGACTTATTATTGCAGAGAAAATAAGCTTTGTACGAACTTGTTGTGGAAGTAATAAAAGTGATGGATTGCATAATAAAGGTCTGCATACAAGGGGCAATATAAAGTGACGTTCTTTTGCATTAAGACTTCGTGCATCAAGCCTAAACGCGCATGACAACCTCTGCTTCCCTTTGCGAAGGGCCTATCTTTTACTTTATGTTTTTTACTTTATGCTTGAGTCAAGGTGATACTCACCTTTCCCTTTTTATTTTTATCCTTTGGAAAGCTCCTCATGTTTGAAAGATTATGATACATATATCCAATTGGATGTAAGTTGGCATAGGCTATTATTGTTAACATCACCTAAAGGTGAATATGTTGGGAGGCAACACAATAAGCCCCTATCTTTCTCAGTGTCTGGCTGAAACTCTATAACCACAAGTATTGCGTGAGTGTTAACAATTATAGGGGACTACGAGATAGTTGAGTATGTGAGCTTGTTGAAAAGCTCTATTATTGACTCTTTCTGATGTTACGATAAATTGCAATTGCTTCATGACGGAGATTATAGTTCGTTAGTTCCCAATGAAGTTTTTTAACCATACTTGACATTGTGAATTGCTTATTACTTGAACGTAAGAAATCATATGAGAAAATCCATATATGTTACTGTTATTAGAATGATCATGATGCTCTCGTGTCTGTATTTTATTTTGCCGACACCTCTATCTCTAAACATGTGGACATATTTTTCGATTTCGGCTTCCGCTTGAGGACAAGCGAGGTCTAGGCTTGGGGGAGTTGATACGTCCATTTTGCATCATGCTCTTATATCAATATTTATTGCATTACGGGTTGTTATTACACATTATATCTCAATACTTATGGGTATTCTCTCTTATTTTACAAGGTTTACCATGAAGAGGGGGAATGCCGGCAGCTGGAATTCTGGCTGAAAAAGGAGCAAACGTTGGAAACCTATTCTGCACATCTCCAAAAGACCTGAGACTCCACGAAAGAACTTTTTAGATTTAATAAGAATTTTTGGGCAAAAGAAATAGGCCAGGGGGCCCACACCCTGTCCAAGAGACAGGGGGCGCGCCCCCCTGTAGGGCGCACCCCCTATCTCCTGGGCTCCCTGGTGGCCTTCCAGCGTCCATCTTCTGCTATATGAAGGGTTTTGTCCTGAAAAAAATTGTGGGCAAGCTTACGGGATGAAACTCCTCCGCCACGAGACGGAACCTTGGTGGAATCAATCTAGGGCTCTGGCGGAGCTGTTCTGCCGGGCACACTTCTCACCGCGAGGGGGAAATCATCACCAACGTCATCACCAACGATCCTCTCATCGAGAGGGGGTCAATCTCCATCAACATCTTCACTAGCACCATCTCCTCTCAAAACCCTAGTTCATCTCTTGTATCCAATCTTGCATCAAGACCACAAATTGGTACATGTGGGTTGCTAGTAGTGTTGATTACTCCTTGTAGTTTATGCTATTTGGTTTACTTGGTGGAAGATCATATGTTCAGATCCTTTATGCATATTATTACCCCTCTGATTATGAACATGAATATGCTGAGTAGTTACGTCTGTTCCTGAGGACATGGGTGAAGTCTTGCTATTAGTAGTCATGTGAATTTGGTATTCGTTCGATATTTTGATGAGATGTATGTTGTCTCTCCTCTAGTGGTGTTATGTGAACGTCGACTACATGACACTTCACCATTATTTGGGCCTAGAGGAAGGCATAGGGAAGTAATAAGTAGATGATGGGTTGCTAGAGTGACAGAAGCTTAAACCCTAGTTTATGCGTAGCTTCGTTAGGGGTTGATATGGACCCATATGTTTAATGTTGTGGTTAGGTTCACCTTAATACTCCTTTTTGTAGTTGCGGATGCTTGCAATAGGGGTTAATCATAAGTGGGATGCTTGCCCATGTTAGGGCAGTACCCAAGTACCGGTCCACCCACATATCAAATTATCAAAGTACCGAACGCGAATCTTATGAACGTGATGAAAACTAGCTTGACGATAATTCCCAATGTGTCCTCGGGAGCTCCTTCTTCATTATTAGAGTTTGTCCAGGTTTATCCTTTGCTACATAAAGGATTGGGCCACCTTGCTGCACTTTATTTACTTTATTTACTTTTTGCTTGTTACTATTTATCTTATCACAACACTATCTATCACCTACTATTTCAGTGCTTGCAGAGAAAACCTTACTGAAAACCGCTTATCATATCCTTCTGCTCCTCGTTGGGTTCGACACTCTTACTTGTCGAAAGGACTATGGTAGATCCCCTATACTTGTGGGTCATCACTTCATATCGCCAGATGAGGGCCCCGCCTTGCGCCGCCCTCGACCGCCATTGACGGCGACCGTAAACCAAGGACGACGCCAATGGGGTAAAGGGGACGCCAGTGGTTCCCCCAATGACCACGGGTCCTCTGCCGGGGGCAGGCCTTGCAGCACCTCCCTAGCAGAGGGCCTACCTCCTAGAAACACCTTGCTCCACGCGTCGTGGGGAGGGGCCTGTCTCCCGGCCCCTCTCCTGCAGCCCCCAGTGCGCCCCTCCTGGCGGAAGGGAGGCTGCCAAGCTGGGGTAGCCTTCCGCTGTAGTGACCTGGACTTCCTGCGACCCATGGTTAGCATAAGCTTGCTCCTGAGGAATTAGCGGTACCCGATAGCTGTTGCGCTGGCGCGGTTGGCGGGGCTTCCTCGAGGCTCCTGAAAAGGCTCAGCTTCTGGCATTTCTTCCTCCCAGCCTGGCCAAGGAACGAGTCATGGTCTTCTTCCAGCGCATATTCCCGATACACCATGTGGGGCACGTAAGCCTCCAAGGTCGCCGCCCCGAAGACTTCGCCGTAGTGCCCCACACTCCACATGGCTTGGCTCGAAGCTCCATCTTGGGGGTGATAGGGCGACGGCCCGCCCGGGCAGTAGGCAGTGATGCGCATGTCCTCGCTCACCAGGGGCGATGCTGGTGCCGCTTGACGCCCGACGCTGATGGTCGAGCTAGTGCTGATGAAGCCTTTGTTGGAAATATGCCCTAGAGGCAATAATAAATTGGTTATTATTATATTTCCTTGTTCATGATAATCGTTTATTATCCATGTTATAATTGTATTGATAGGAAACTCATATACATGTGTGGATACATAGACAACACCATGTCCCTAGTAAGCCTCTAGTTGACTAGCTCGTTGATCAATAGATGGTTACGGTTTCCTGACCATGGACATTGGATGTCGTTGATAACGGGGTCACATCATTAGGAGAATGATGTGATGGACAAGACCCAATCCTAAGCCTAGCACGTAGATCGTAGTTCAGATGCTAAAGCTTTTCTAATGTCAAGTATCTTTTCCTTAGACCATGAGATTGTGCAACTCCCGGATACCGTAGGAATGCTTTGGGTGTACCAAACGCCACAACGTAACTGGGTGTCTATAAAGGTGCACTACAGGTATCTCCGAAAATGTCTGTTGGGTTGGCACGAATCGAGACTGGGATTTGTCACTCCGGTAAACGGAGAGGTATCTTTGGGCCCACTCAGTAGGACATCATCATAATGTGCACAATGTGACCAAGGGGTTGATCACGGGATGATGTGTTATAGAACGAGTAAATAGACTTGCCGGTAATGAGATTGAACAAGGTATCGGTATACCGACGATCGAATCTCGGGCAAGTATAATACCGCTAGACAAAGGGAATTGTATACGGGATCGATTGAGTCCTTGACATCGTGGTTCATCCGATGAGATCATCGTGGAACATGTGGGAGCCAACATGGGTATCCAGATCCCTCTGTTGGTTATTGACCGGAGAACATCTCGGTCATGTCTACATGTCTCCCGAACCCGTAGGGTCTACACACTTAAGGTTCGATGACGCTAGGGTTATAAAGGAAGTTTGTATGTTGTTACCGAATGTTGTTCGGAGTCCCGAATGAGATCCCGGACGTTACGAGGAGTTCCGGAATGGTCCGGAGGTAAAGATTTATATATGGGAAGTCCTATTTTGGCCACCGGAAAATGTTCTGGATTTTTCTGTATTGTACCGAGAAGGTTCTAGAAGGTTCCGGAGTGGGGCCCACCTGCATGGGGACCCACATGAATGTCGGTAGTGGGGTCAAGGCCCCACACCCCTGATCAAGCGCACCAAGATCCCCCTTAGAAGGAATAAGATCATATCCCAAGGATAAGATCAAGATCCCTAAAAGGGGGATAACAATCGATGGGGAAGGAAATGATGGGATTTCTTTCCTCCCACCTTTGCTAACGCCCCAATGGACTTGGAGGGCAAGAAACCAGCCCTCCACCCCTATATATAGTGGGAGGGGCATGGGAGCTTCACCCCAAGTTCAGCGCAGCCTCCCCCTCCCAAGTCCTCCTCCTCTCTGCGGTGCTTGGCGAAGCCTGCGCAGATTGCCACGCCTCCACCACCACCACGCCGTCGTGGCTGCTGCTGGATGGAGTCTTCTCAACCTCTCCTCTCTCCTTGCTGGATCAAGGCATGGGAGACGCCACCGGCTGTACGTGTGTTGAACGCGGAGGTGCCGTCTGCTCGCACTAGGATCTCCGGTGATTTGGATCACGACGAGTACGACTCCTTCAACCCCGTTCTCTTGAACGCTTCCGCTTAGCGATCTACAAGGGTATGTAGATGCACTCTCCTTCCCCTCGTTGCTAGTCTCTCCATAGATAGATCTTGGTGACTCGTAGGAAAATTTTGAATTTTTGCTACATTACCCAACAGCCTTGGGGTACGCCTGAGCGCGCACGGGCTCGGATGGGCCCGCCGTGTGATCCGCCCGGGGCCTGGGGTGGAAACTGGACCCAGAAAGGAGGCGCCCCTGAAGCAGCGGCATCCAGGAGCTCGGCGACGCGCTCCAGCAGCACGTCATGGCCGCTTTCTTGCAGCCTGCACCGTAGCAGCTCTCGAGCCATCGTGAGCGCGACCCTCATGTTCGCCTGCTCCCGTCGAGTGTGCGGTGCTGTGCCCGTGGCATGGTTTGAGGCCCTTGCTGCTGATCGCAGCTGGCTCGGAGTGAGGGAAGGCGGCGGTTGGCCATGTTTCCCGCGCCTTGCAGCGTTCTGCGGAGCGCGGGCTACCTGAGGCGTGGGGCTGAGGTCGCCTTGGGCAGGCGGCACGGCGTGAGCAGGCCAGGCCGCCCAGCGGTCGGCGCTGGCCGTCGGGTCGCCGGACATGGACGCGACGAAGCAAAGGAACATGAGTTGGTGGGAAGAGGATTTCGGTGCACCCCTACCTGGCGCGCCAAATGTCTGATATCGGGTTCCAGCAAAACCCTTAAGGTTCAAACTCTGGGGTGCGCGTGAAGATCTTCCCCCTACCGATCCATGTCCCAACGCCTTGCCGCGAGTCTAAGCTACACGATGAACAATACAAGGGACACAAGGTTTATACTAGTTCGGGCCACCATTGTGGTGTAATACCCTACTCTAGTGTCTGGTGTGATGGATTGCCTCTGGGGCTGATGATGAACAGTACAGAGGAAGAAAAGCCTCGCGAGGGGTGTTCTTGAGCTGGTGCGGTGTTCTACTTGGGATGGATTGATCGGTTCTAGATGAGATGTTTTCTACGGTGGTGGCTATCTTTATTTATAGAGGCCCTAGTGCTCTTACCAAATATTGAGCGGGAAGGGAGCCAACAACGGCCATTTTGAAGGGGAACAACTAGTACAAGTTATCCTGACTAAAGTTGGTCTTCGACTGCCAAAGGCACTGGTGATGACGCCGTCTTGGGCTCCACGGTGACCTCCATCCTGCCGCTCTGCTGCTCTTGGTCTCGTTGCACCGATATGGTAACCTTTGCTTGATGCCTCGGTACTCCGCGCCTACGCTTGCGTCCTTTGCACCAAAGAGGAAACGAGGAAACTGCGCAGGCTGGCGCCCGCCTGGCGCCCGCCTGATCTTGATCGTCATGGCTTGCATCATGAGCACCTCGCGAGGTACTCCTTGACTTGATCTCTCCGCCTCCTCGCGAGCCTGCCTGGTGAGGCCGCCCCTGAGGAAGCCATGCGTCGTCCGCCCCGCGAGGGTCTTGAGCTTGGGTTGATGTAGACGGGCCGTACTGGGCCACTGCTTGAGCCACGCCGCAGGCAGGAAGTCTGGGGACCCCCGTTCCCAGAACACCGACAATGTAGATCCTACAGGTTCGGGAATCATGCAGACATGACCGAGACAGCTCTCCGCCCAATAACCAACAGTAGGATCTGGATACCCATGTTGGCTCCCACATGTTCCATGATGATCTCATCGGATGAACCACGATATCGAGGATTCAAGCAATCCCGTATACAATTCCCTTTGTCGTTCGGTACGTTACTTGCCCGAGATTCAATCGTCGGTATCCCAATACCTCATTCAATCTCGTTACCGGCAAGTCACTTTACTCATTCCGTAACGCATGATCCCGTGACCAAATACTTAGTCACATTGAGCTCATTATGATGATGCATTACCGAGTGGGCCCAGAGATACCTCTCCGTCATACGGAGGGACAAACCCCAGTCTCGATGCGTGCCAACCCAACAGACACTTCTGGAGATACCTGTAGTGCACCTTTATAGCCACCGACGTTTGGTACACCCAAAGCATTCCTACGGTATCCGGGAGTTACACAATCTCATGGTCTAAGGAAATGATACTTGACATTAGAAAAGCACGATCTTGTGCTGTGCTTAGGATTGGGTCTTGTCCATCACATCATTCTCCTAATGATGTGATCCTGTTATCAATGACATCCAATGTCCATAGTCAGGAAACCATGAGCATCTGTTGATCAACGAGCTAGTCAACTAGAGGCTCACTAGGGACATGTTGTGGTCTATGTATTCACACATGTATTACGGTTTCCGGTCAATACAATTATAGCATGAACAATAGACAATTATCATGAACAAGGAAATATAATAATAACCATTTCATTATTGCCTCTAGGGCATATTTCTAAGAGTCTCCCACTTGCACTAGAGTTAACAATCTAGTTACATTGTGATGAATCGAACACCCATAGAGTTCTGGTGTTGATCATGTTTTGCTCGCGGAAGAGGTTTAGTCAATGGATCTGCGACATTCAGATCCGTATGCACTTTACAAATATCTATGTCTCCATCTTGAACATTTTCACGAATGGAGTTGAAGCGACACTTGATGTGCCTGGTCTTCTTGTGAAACATGGGCTCCTTGGCAAGGGCAATAGCTCCAGTGTTGTCACAGAAGAGAGTCATCGGGCCCGACGCATTGGGAATAACTCCTAGGCCGGTAATGAACTCCTTCATCCAGATTGTTTCATGTGCTTCCTCCGAGGCTGCCATGTACTCCGCTTCACATGTAGATCCCGCCACGACGCTTTGCTTGCAACTACACCAGCTTACTGCCCCACCATTCAAAATATACTCGTATCCGGTTTGTGACTTGGATTCATCCAGATCTATGTCAAAGCTAGTATCAACGTAACCCATTACGATGAGCTCTTCGTCACCTCCATAAACGAGAAACATATCCTTAGTCCTTTTCAGGTACTTCAGGATATTCTTGACCGCTGTCCAGTGTTCCATGCCAGGATTACTTTGGTACCTCCCTACCAAACTTACGGCAAGGTTTACATCAAGTCTGGTACACAGCATGGCATACATAATAGACCCTATGGCTGAGGCATAGGGGATGACACTCATCTTTTCTCTATCTTCTGCCGTGGTCAGGCTTTGAGCCGAGCTCAATTTCACACCTTGCAATACAGGCAGGAACCCCTTCTTGGAGTGAACCATATTGAACTTCTTCAATATCTTATCAATGTATGTGCTTTGTGAAAGACCTATGAGGCGTCTCGATCTATCTCTATAGATCTTGATGCCTAATATGTAAGCAGCTTCTCCAAGGTCCTTAATTGAAAACACTTATTCAAGTAGGCCTTTATGCTTTCCAAAAGTTCTATATAATTTCCCATCAATAGTATGTCATCCACATATAATATGAGAAATGCTACAGAGCTCCCACTCACTTTCTTGTAAACACAGGCTTCTCCATAAGTCTGCATAAACCCAAACGCTTTGATCATTTCATCAAAGCGAATGTTGTAACTCCGAGATGCTTGCACCAGCCCATAGATGGAGCGCTGGAGCTTGCATACCTTGTTAGCATTCTTAGGATCGGCAAAACCTTCCCGCTGCATCATATACAATTCTTCCTTAAGGAAGCCATTAAGGAATGTCGTTTTGACGTCCATTTGCCATATCTCATAATCGTAGAATGCGGCAATTGCTAACATTATTCGGACGGACTTCAGCTTCGCTACAGGTGAGAAGGTCACATCATAGTCAAACCCTTGAACTTGTCGATAACCCTTAGCGACAAGCCGAGCTTTATAGATGGTAACATTACCATCCACGTCCGTCTTCTTCTTAAAGATTCATTTAGTTTCTATCACTCGCTGATCATCGGGCAAGTCTGTCAAAGTCCATACTTTGTTTTCATACATGGATCCTATCTCGGATTGCATGGCTTCAAGCCATTTGTTGGAATCTGGGCCCGCCATCGCTTCTTCATAGTTCGAAGGTTAACCATTGTCTAACAACATGATTTCCAAGACAGGGTTGCCATACCATTCTGGTGTGGGACGTGTCCTTGTGGACCTACGAAGTTCAGTAGCAACTTGATCCGAAGTACCTCGATCATCATCATTAACTTCCTCTCTAGTCGGTGCAGGCACCACAGGAACATCTTCCTGAGCTGCGCTACTTTCCAGTTCAAGAGGCAGTACTTCATCAAGTTCTACTTTCCTCCCACTTACTTCTTTTGAGAGAAACTCTTTCTCCAGAAAGGACCCGTTCTTGGCAACAAAGATCTTGCCTTCGGATCTGAGGTAGAAGGTATACCCAATGGTTTCCTTAGGGTATCCTATGAAGACGCATTTTTCCGACTTGGGTTTGAGCTTTTCAGGTTGAAGTTTCTTGACATAAGCATCACATCCCCAAACTTTTAGAAACGACAGCTTAGGTTTCTTCCCAAACCATAATTAATATGGTGTCATCTCAACGGATTTAGACGGTGCCCTATTTAAAGTGAATGTAGCTGTCTCTAAAGCATATCCCCAAAATGATAGCGGTAAATAGGTAAGAGACATCATAGATTGCACCATATCCAATGGAGGGCGATTACGACGTTCGGACACACCATTACGCTGAGGTGTTCCAGGCGGCATGAGTTGTGAAACAATTCCACATTTCCTTAAGTGCGTACCAAACTCGTGACTCAAATATTTCCCCCACAGTCTGATCATAAGAACTTTATTTTTCTATCACATTGATTCTCCACCTCACTCTGAAATTCCTTGAACTTTTCAGGTCTCAGACTTGTGTTTCATTAAGTAGACAAACCCATATCTACTTAAGTCATCAGTGAGGGTTAGAACATAACGATAGCCACCACGGGCCTCAACACTCATCGGACCGCACACATCAGTATGTATGATTCCCAACAACTTGGTTGCTCGCTCCATTGTTCCGGAGAACGGAGTCTTGGTCATTTTGCCCATGAGGCATGGTTCGCATGTGTCAAATGATTCATAATCAAGAGACTCCAGAAGTCCATCTGCATGGAGCTTCTTCATGTGTTTGATACCATTGTGACCAAGGCGGCAGTGCCACAAGTTTGTGGGACTATCATTATCAACCTTACATCTTTTGGTATTCACACTATGAATATGTGTAACATCACATTCGAGATTCGTTAAGAATAAACCATTGACCAGCGGGGCATGACCATAAAACATATCTCTCATATAAATAGAACAACCATTATTCTCGGATTTAAATGAGTAGCCATCTCGCATTAAACAAGATCCAGATACAATGTTCATGCTCAAAGCTGGCACTAAATAACAAGTATTGAGGTTTACAACTAATCCCGTAGGTAAATGTAGAGGTAGCGTGCCGACGGCGATCACATCGACCTTGGAACCATTCCCGACGCGCATCATCACCTTGTCCTTCGTCAGTCTCCGCTTATTCCGCAACTCCTGTTTTGAGTTACAAATATGAGCAACCGCACCGGTATCAAATACCTAGGAGCTACTACGAGTACTGGTAAGGTACACATCTATAATATGTATATCACATATACCTTTGGTGTTGCCGACCTTCTTGTCTGCTCAGTACTTGGGGCAGTTCCGCTTCCAGTGACCATTTCCCTTGCAATAAAAGCACTCAGTCTCGGGTTTGGGTCCATGCTTTGGCTTCTTCCCGGCAACTGGCTTACCGGGTGCGGCAACTCCCTTGTCGTCCTTCTTGAAGTTCTTACCCTTGCCTTTCTTGAAACTAGTGGTTTTATTGACCATCAACACTTGATGTTCCTTTTTGATCTCCACTCTGCTCATTTCAGCATTGAATACACCTCAGGAATGGTTTTCACCATCCCCTGCATATTGAAATTCATCACAAAGCTCTTGTAGCTGGGTGGAAGCGACTAGAGGATTCTGTCAACGACCGCGTCATCCGGTAGATTAACTCCCAGCTGAGACAAGCGGTTGTGTAACCCAGACATTTTGAGTATGTACTCGCTGGCAGAACCATTCTCCTCCATCTTACAACTGTAGAACTTGTCGGAGACTTCATATCTCTCGACCCGGGCATGAGCTTGGAAAACCAGTTTTAGCTCTTGGAACATCTCATATGCTCCGTGCTGCTCAAAACACTTTTGGAGCCCCGGTTCTAAGCTGTAGATTATGCCGCACTGAACCAAGGAGTAATCATCACTATGCGACTGCCAGGCATTCATAACATCTTGAGTTGCTGGGAAAACGGGTGCTTCACCTAGCGGTGCATCTAGGACATATGCTTTCTTGGCAGCTATGAGGATGATCCTCAAGTTCCGGACCCAGTTCATATAGTTGCTACCATCGTCTTTCAGCTTGGTTTTCTCTAGGAATGCATTGAAGTTGAGGGCAACATTAGCGTGGGCCATTTGATCTACAAGACATATTGTAAAGATTTTAGACTAAGTTCATGATAATTAAGTTCATCTAATCAAATTATTTAATGAACTCCCACTCAGATAGACATCCCTCTAGTCATCTAAGTGATACATGATCCGAGTCAACTAGGCTTTGTCCGATCATCACGTGAGATGGACTAGTGATCATCGGTGAACATCTTCATGTTGATCGTATCTACTATACGACTCATTTTCGACCTTTCGGTCTCTTGTATTCCAAGGCCATGTCTGTACATGCTAGGCTCGTCAAGTCAACCTAAGTGTTTTGCATGTGTAAATATAGCTTACACCCGTTGTACTCGAACGTTAGAATCTATCACACCCGATCATCCCGTGGTGCTTCGAAACAACGAACCTTCGCAACGGTGCACAGTTAGGGGGAACACTTTGTTGAATTTTTTTATGAGGGATCATCTTATTTATGCTACCGTCGTTTTAAGTAAATAAGATGTAAAACATGATAAACATCACATGCAATCAAATAGTGACATGATATGGCCAATATCATTTTCCTCTTTTTGATCTCCATCTTTGGGGCACCATGATCATCATCGTCACCGGCATGACACCATGATCTCCATCATCATGATCTCCATCATCGTGTCTTCATGAAGTTGTCTCACCAACTATTACTTCTACTACTATGGCTAACGGTTTAGCAATAAAGTAAAGTAATTACATGGCATTATTCAATGACACGCAGGTCATACAATAAATTAAGACAACTCCTATGGCTCCTGCCGGTTGTCATACTCATCGACATGCAAGTCGTGATTCCTATTACAAGAAATGAGCAATCTCATACATCACATATATATCATTCATCACATCCTTTTTGCCATATCACATCACATGGCATATGCTGCAAAAACAAGTTAGACGTCCTCTAATTGTTGTTGCAAGTTTTTTTACGTGGCTGCTATAGGTTTCTAGAAAGAACGTTTCTTACCTATGCCAAAACCACAACGTGATATGCCAATTGCTATTTACCCTTCATAAGGACCCTTTTCCTCGAATCCGATCCGACTAAAGTGGGAGAGACAGACACCCGCTAGCCACCTTATGCAACTAGTGCATGTCCGTTGGTGGAACATGTCTCACGTAAGCGTACGTGTAAGGTCGGTCCGGGCCGCTTCATCGCACGATGCCGCCGAATCAAGATAAGACTAGTAGTGGCAAGTAAATTGACAAAATCGATGCCCACAACAACTTGTGTTCTAGTCGTGCATAGAAACTACGCATAGACCTAGCTCATGATGCCACTGTTGGGGATCGTTGCAGAAATTAAAAAATTTCTACGCATCACCAAGATCAATCTATGGAGTAACTAGCAACAAGAGAGAGGGGAGTGCATCTTCATACCCTTGAAGATCACGACACGGAAGCGTTACAAGGACACGGATGAAGGAGTCGTACTCGTAGCGATTCAGATCACAGTGGATTCCGATCTAAGCGCCGAACAGCGGCACCTCCGCGTTCAACACACGTGCAGCCCGGTGACGTCTCCCGCGCCTTGATCCAGCAAGGAAGAGGGAGAGGTTGAGGAAGACAACACCAGCAGCAGTACGACGGCGTGGTGGTGGTGGAGCAGCGGTTCTCCGGCAGGGCTTCGCCAAGCTCAAACGGAGGAGGAGAGGTGTTGGAGAGGGGGAGGGCTGCGCCTTGGATGTGGTGCGGCTGCCCTCCCTCCTCCCCTCTATTTATAGGGTGAAGGGGGAAGGGGGCCGGCCCCTTTAGATGAGATCTAGAGGGGGTGCGGCGGCCAAGGGGAGGGGGCTTGCCCCCCAAGCCAGGGGTGCCCCCTTTAGGGTCCCCCCCAACCCTAGGCGCATGGACCCTAGGGGGGATGACGCAGAGCCCACTTGGGGCTGGTTCCCTTCCACATACAGCCCATAAGGGTCCTCCGGGGCAGGTGGACCCCCGGAACCCCTTCGGTGATCCTGGTACAATACCGGTAAACCCCTGAATACTTCCGGTGACCGTATGGTGACTTCCCATATATAAATCTTCACCTCCGGACTATTCCGGAACTCCTCAAGATGTCCGGGATGTCATCTGAGACTCTGAACAACATTCGGTAACCACGTACAAACCTTCCCTATAACCCTAGCGTCATCGAACCTTAAGTGTGCAGACATGACCGAGACAGCTCTTCGGCCAATAACCAACAGCGGGATCTGGATACCCATGTTGGCTCCCACATGTTCCACGATGATCTCATCGGATGAACCACGATGTCGAGGATTCAAGCAATCCCGTATACAATTCCCTTTGTCATTCGGTACGTTACTTGCCCGAGATTCGATCATCGGTATCCCAATACCTCGTTCAATCTCATTATCGGCAAGTCAATTTACTCGTTCCTTAACGCATGATCCTGTGACCAACTACTTAGTCACATTGAGCTCATTATGATGATGCATTACCGAGTGGGCCCAGAGATACCTCTCCATCATGCGGAGTGACAAATCCCAGTCTCGATTCGTGCCAACCCAAAAGACACTTTCGGAGATACCTGTAGTGCACCTTTATAGCCACCCGATTCGCTTCGACGCTTGGTACACCCAAAGCATTCCTACGGTATCCGGGAGTTACACAATCTCATGGTCTAAGGAAATGATACTTGACATTAGAAAAGCTTTAGCAAACAAACTACACGATCTTGTGCTATGCTTAGGATTGGGTCTTGTCCATCACATCATTCTCCTAATGATGTGATCCCGTTATCATGGACATCCAATGTCCATAGTCAGGAAACTGTGACCATCTGTTGATCAACAAGCTAGTTAACTAGAGGCTCACTAGGGACATGTTGTGGTCTATGTAATCACACATGTATTACGGTTTTTGGTCAATACAATTATAACATGAACAATAGACAATTATCATGAACAAGGAAATATAATAATAACCATTTTATTATTGCCTCTAGGGAATATTTTCAACACTAAGTTCATGATAAATTAAAGTTCAATTAATCATATTACTTAAGAACTCCCACTTAGATAGACATCCCTCTAATTATCTAAGTGATCACGTGATCCAAATCAAGTATAGTCCAATCATCACGTGAGATAGAGTAGTTTTCAATGGTGAACATCACTATGTTGATCATATCTACTATATGATTCATGCTTGACCTTTCGGTCTCAGTGTTCCGAGGCCATATCTTCATATGCTAGGCTCGTCAAGTTTAACCTGAGTATTCTGCGTGTGCAAAAGTGGCTTGCACCCGTTTTATGTGAACGTAGAGCTTATCACACCCGATCATCTCGTGGTGTCTCGGTACGATGAACTGTAGCAACGGTGTACTCGGGGAGAACACTTGTACCTTGAAATTTAGCAAGGGATCATCTTATAATGCTACCACCATACTAAGGAAAATAAGATGCATAAAAGATAAATATCACATGCAATCAAAATATGTGACATGATATGGCCATCATCATCTTGAGCTCATGATCTCCGTCACCGAAGCATTGTCATGATCTCCATCGTCACCGGCGCGACACCTTGATCTCCATCGTAGCATCGTTGTCGTCTCGCCAACTATTGTTACTACGACTATCGCTACCGCTTAGTGATAAAGTAAAACAATTACATGGCGATTGCATTGCATACAATAAAGCGACAACCATATGGCTCCTGCCAGTTGTCGATAAATTTGTTACAAAACATGATCATCTCGTACAACAATTTATATAACATCATGCCTTGACCATACCACATCACAGCAAGCCTTGCAAAAAAAAGTTAGACATCCTCTACTTCGTTGTTGCAAGTTTTACGTGGCTGCTAGGGGCTTCTAGCAAGAACCATTGTTACCTATGCATCAAAACTACAACGATTTTTCATCAAGTGTGTTGTTTTAACCTTCAACAAGAATCGGGCGTAGCCACACTCGATTCAACTAAAGTTAGAGAAACAAACACTCACTAGCCACCTGTGCGAAGCACGTCGGTAGAACCAGTCTCGCGTAAGCGTACGCGTAATGTTGGTCTGAGCCGCTTCATGCAACAATACCGTCGAATCAAAGTATGACATGCTGGTAAGCAGTATGACTATTATCGCCCACAACTCTTTGTATTCTACTCGTGCATATAACATCTACGCATAGATCTGGCTCGGATGCCACTGTTGGGGGACGCAATAATTTCAAAAAAATTCCTATGATCACGCAAGATCTATCTAGGTGATGCATACCAACGGGAGAGGGGGGAGTGTGTCCACGTACCCTCGTTGACCGAAAGCGGAAGCATTATGTAACGCGGTTGATGTAATCGAACGTCTTCGCGATCCAACCGATCATGTACCGAACGCACAACACCTCCGCGATATGCACACGTTCAGCTCGGTGACATCCCTCGAACTCTAGATCCAGTTTAGACCGAGGGAGAGTTCTGTCAGCACGACGGCGTGGTGACGGTGATGATGAAGTTACCGGTGCAGGGCTTCGCCTAAGCACTACGACAATATGACTGAAGTGGAAATCTATGGAGGGGGCACCGCACACGGCTAAAAGATCAACTTTATCAAATTGTGTGTCTATGGGGTGCCCCCTCCCCTATATATAAAGGAGGAGAGGGGAAGCCGGCCGGCCCTCCTTGGCGCGCCCCCAAGAGGGGAATCCTACTAGGACTCCAAGTCCTAGTAGGTTTCCACCTAAAGGGAGAGAGGGGGAATGAAGGAGAGGGAGAGGGGGAAGGAAAGGGGGGCGCTGCCCCCCTTCCTTGTCCTATTTGGACTCAAGGGGGAGGGGCGCGCGGCCTGCCCTGGCCGCCCCTCTCTCTCTCCACTATGGCCCATCGAGGCCCATTAGTTCCCCTGGGGGTTCCGATAACCCTCTGGCCCTCCGGTTTTATCCGAAACTTCTCCGGAACACTTCCAGTGTCTGAATATAGTCGTACGATATATCAATCTTTATGTCTTGACCATTTCGAGACTCCTTGTCATGTTCGTGATCACATCCGGGACTCCGAACAACTTTTAGTACATCATATCACATAAACTCATAATACCAATCGTCATCGAACGTTAAGCGTGCGGACCCTACGGGTTCAAGAACTATGTAGACATGACTGAGACACGTCTCCGGTCAATAACCAATAGCGGAACCTGGATGCTCTTATTGGTTCCTACATATTCTACAAAGATCTTTATCGGTCAAACCGCATAACAACATACGTTGTTCCGTTTGTCATCGGTATGTTAATTGCCCAAGAATTGATCGTTGGTATCATCATACCTAGTTCAGTCTCGTTACCAGCAAGTCTCTTTACTCGTTCCATAATACTTCATCCCTCAACTAACTCATTAGTCACAATGCTTGCAAGGCTTATAGTGATGAGTATTACCGAGAGGGCCCGGAGATACCTCTCCGGAACACGGAGTGATAAATCCTGATATCGATCTATGCCAACCCAACAAACACCTTCGGAGACACCCATAGAGCACCTTTATAATCACCATTTACGTTGTGACGTTTGGTAGCACACAAAGTGTTCCTCCAATATCCGGGACTTGCATCGTCTCATAGTCTGAGGAACTTGTATAAGTCATGAAGAAAGCAGTAGCACTGAAACTGAAACGAACATAATGCTAAGCTAACGGATGGGTCATGTCCATCACATCATTGTCCTAATGATGTGATCCCATTCATCAAATGAAAACACATGTCCATGGTTAGGAAACATAACTACCTTTGATTAACGAGCTAGTCAAGTAGAGGCATACTAGGGACTATATGTTTTGTCTATGTATTTACACATGTACTAAGTTTGAAGTTAATACAATTATAGCATGAATAATAAACATTTTTATCATGAATTAAGGAAATAAATAATAACTTTATTATTGCCTCTAGGGCATATTTCCTTCACTGCCTCACCAGCCTCGTCGTCGCACTCGTTGCCGGTAGCCGCCACCTCCGCCACCCGCTGCCGGTCCCGCCAGCGGGCGAGGCGGATCTCGCGGGCGAAGCGGTAGGACTCCAGCAGTGCCTCCTGCTCCGCCATGTTCGTGTCCGGTGCGACCGCTCTACCGTCAATGAGTTGCTCCTCCATCTGCAGATACTCCTCGAGGAGGTGGTCATTGTAGGCGGCGTCGGCCTGCACCTCTCGGAACCGCTCCTCCCACACCATGTCCATGTAATGGGCATGAGCCTCCTCGATGGTCATGGTGCAATGCACCGATGCGGCTGGCGCGAAGGAGGAGTACGATGGCACGGAGGAGGGGAATGGTGGGCCGATTCGTCGTCGACAGTGTCCTCCATTGGCGGCAGACGAGCGGACAAGCGGTCGTCGTATCGTTTGAACACGAGGTAGTCGCCTACACCGGGAAGCGGCGTGGGCGGTGCTCTTTCGACCAACGCACTGCTTCAATGCCGGCGCCAGTGAGCGGTTGCGTCCGCTCTAGCCGGGCATGAATGTGGGTGCTGATGCTGTGGAGGAGCGGCGACAGAAATTGCACAGAAGGGGGAGGTTTTTTGGTGGGCCAGGGTGGTCATAAGCAGGCTTGGGATCGGTCCGGACTCCTGCAAAGCCCCCCCACGTTTGTCTCTGGTTTGTGAGACAAATCATATCCGAACCGCTCCACAGACTCATACATACCTGCATTGGATGGCTTCCGCGGTTCGAACAACGAGGTCCTAACGGATGCGGGCGGTTTCCGGGTCCATCTTGAAGATGCCCTTAGTGACTGTCGGTGTCAAAACCGGCGGATCTCGGGTAGGGGGTTCCTGAACTGTGCGTCTAGGCGGATGGTAAGAGGAGACAAGGGACACGATGTTTTTACCCAGGTTCGGGCCCTCTCGATGGAGGTAAAACCCTACTCCTGCTTGATTGATATTGATGATATGGGTAGTACAAGAGTGGATCTACCACGAGATCAAGGAGGCTAAACCCTAGAGGCTAGCCTATGATAAGATTGTTGTTCATCCTATGGACTAAAACCCTCCGGTTTATATAGACACTGGAGAGGGCTAGGGTTACACAAAGTCGGTTACAATGGTAGGAGATCTACATATCCGTATTGCCAAGCTTGCCTTCCACGCCAAGGAAAGTCTCATCCGGACACGGGACGAAGTCTTCAATCTTGTATCTTCATAGTCTTGGAGTCCGGACAATGATGATAGTTCGGCTATACGGACACCCCCTAGTCCAGACTCCTCAAGAGCCCTCGAACCAGCTTCAATGACGACGAGTCCGGCGCGCATATTGTCTTCGGCATTGCAAGGCGGGTTCCTCCTCCGAATAATTCATAGAATATTGTGAACACCAGGATAGTGTCCGGCTCTGCAAAATAAATTCCACATACCACCGTAGAGAGAGTAATATTTATACAAGTTCAATCTGCTGACGTACTTCGTGGCGTGACGTCACACCACGGCCAAGCCTTTACTCGAATCGTTTTTGTCATACCACCTCAGCGCGTTTAGCGAAGTGGTTTCCTTGGCACGTCTTGTCGAAGCAGAGATCGTGTTCCCCTTATTCCGGGATTCCCATCAATATGGACGTGAGTAACCCAACCGCGCCATTGATTGCGGCGCTTGGGAGATAAGCGAGTTTTACCAGGCCGGTGGGGACACATAGTTTCGTCCGCCCATATATAAGGGGATAAGGATCCACCTTTTTACCTACGCCTTCTTCCTCCTTTGCTTATCCATCTCCGCAAGACTCGAGCTCCAAAGGCCCAAGTCCGCACATCTCACCTCAACCTTCTCCAACCATGTCCGGAGCGAGAGGCAAGTGGATGGCCTCCTCTGTTACAGAGGGGCACATCAAGAAGCTGCGCAGCGCCGGATATTTGTCCAGCAATATCGCGCACCGGCTCCCCGACGAGGGGCAGCTCATCCCCACCCCCGGGCTCCATGGGAGGGTGGTATTCCTTCCCCATTTCCTCCGCGGACTAGGCTTCCCACTCCACCCCTTTGTCCGGGGGCTCATGTTCTACTATGGCCTGGATTTCCATGATCTGGCCTCAAATTTCATCCTCAACATCTCGGCGTTTATTGTCGTGTGCGAGGCCTTCCTCTGCATCTAACCCCACTTCGGCTTGTGGCTCAAGACCTTTAATGTCAAGCCGAAGGTTATGAAGGGCAGCCAAGCGGAGTGCGGAGGCGCCATGGTGGGCAAGATGCCCAATGTCACTTGGCTCGAGGGCGCCTTCGTGGAAACCATCAAAGGGTGGCAATCGAGGTGTTTCTACATCATCGAGCCGCGTGACCCTGAATGGGCAGCGGTCCCCGAATTCAGATCTGGCATCCCCATGCGGCTCACTTCCTGGAAAGAGAAGGGCCTGTTGTGGGGTACTTTGGAAGAGCTGACCGGACTCCAATCCTATCTCCAAACCCTGGTGAACAAGAAGCTCAAGCTTGTCAACGTAATCCAGTTCATGTTCATCCGCCGGATCCTCCCCTGCCAATAGCGGGACTTCAACTTGTGGGAGTTTGATCCGGCACAGCACCGGACCTTGAGCGGGCTCTTCAACACTACGTACGAAGAGGCCTGGAAGGTGCTGTTCAAGGGCGCCGAGGCTCCCGCATCCGCTACCGAAGATCGCGGATTCAGCTCGCAGCGTCCGGCTGGCGAGGTAAGTCATGTTATCCTTTATGGGACACTTGCTTTTCATAGTTTGACTATATGTGGGATCTAAACTCCCAATACCTTTAACAGACCTGGCAGGAGACGTCCGGACAGGTTAACTGTCCGGATCCCCTTCCAGAAGACCCAGCAGACGCCCGTCTGACAGGGCTGCTGGTCCCGGCACCTTAAGTGGTGCCAGAGAAGAAGGCCAAGAAGAAGGCCACGGGAACTCGGAGGAGTTTTCGGCGTCAGGTGTTATCGGATTCATCGTCCGATGACTCCGAGGCGGACTCCTCCCACGAGGACGAGGAGGAGAAGAAAGAGGCCTCTCCCCCAGCGGGGGGAGAGAAGAAAAGGAAGGCCTCCCCAACGAGGGAGGCCGAAGGGTCCAAGAAGGGAAGGGCCCTTCCCCCGGACTCTTCCGCCAACGCCGACGACGGCGACGAGGATTGGCCCTCAAGGGCCAAGCCCCTGGCGAGATCGTAAGTATTCAGACTCCCGAATAACTCATAACTTTTCTTTTTTGTCGCATGGTGTCTTTCTAACGCCGCATACAACCCTGTAGTCCGCCCAAGGACGATCTTCCCGCTTCGTTGAGCGGGTCCTTGGGTACATCGGATGTGGATAGCACTTCACTTCCGACCGCCTCCTCCCCCCATGACGACGCCGAGGTGGGATCCCGGAAAGGGACCCACCAGGAGGAAGAGGCCCCGGAGGTGCCGCAAGGCAAGCTCCCGGACTTTGGTCGACTCGCACCGGAACTGCGGTGGTTCCGAGTCCGCAGCGGCCCTTCGTAAGAAGGGCAAGATCTGTGACGCCGGGCCCTCCGTCCCAACCGAGGCGCCGGATAACTTGCTTGGGCGCCAACGGCGCTTCCATTGAAGAGGAACACCGCACTATCATGAGTGCGGTGATTCGAAAGGTTCAGCTCGCCAAGAGCGGTGACCAAAGCTCGCAGCACCTTCTAACAGCTTTGAGGTAAGAATTTTAAGATATGTAAAATAGTACCACATAGGCAAGAGCCCCGATGCTCGGTTCGTGTTCGAAAGAAAAGCGGACCGAGGATCTAAAAAGATACACGCGGAGTCTTAACAAAAATATGTCAATATGGGAATGCAGGCTGCGCTACTGACCTCTGCCGCACTGACTGTGGAGGTCAATGCCTTGAAGCAGAGCCTTGAGCGGTCCGAGAGCGAGTTCGGCCGTGCCAAGAAGCAGCTCGAGGACAAGGAAGGTGAGTAACACCTTATTAAAATTGTACCTTACAGAAAAGGATTTGGTTGCAAGAGGAATGACAAGGATAACGTGGGTACTTGAGGGCTACTGAACGAGGTGGCGACCTGAAGGAGGCGGTGTCTGTGACGAGCGCAATCTGCTGCCCAAGGCCCGAGCGGGAGAAGCAGGAGGCGCGGGTGGCGGAGGTGCGGCAAGAGCTCCGGGCTCGTGGAAAAACACGAGTTTGGGCGTGACTCGAAGACTCGAGAGTCCGAGCTTGCGTCGGCTCTTGAGAGTGCCAAAGCCGCTAAGGCCAAAGCCCACAAGGCTCTCCAGGGGATTGAGGCATTGAAGAAAATAGTGGCGGGTAAGGCATTCTTTATGCAAAGCAAGCATGTAAAAGTGAATTACCTGTTACTTACCCGAATTCGGAGCTCTCCAGGAGCATTCGCAGATCTGCCCCGTAGCGTGTCCGATGTTGTCGCTTTCTACAGAGCCGAGGAGGGGAGCTCGATGGAGAAGGTGTTTTGGTCTCAGTATCTTTGAGGCGGACATCAGTGCCCCTAGCGACCAGTGAAGCAGCTGGTCGAGCTCCTACAAGGTGGCCGAGCAGGCCATGAAGGGCCTCATAGTTTGGTTGTGGCCCAAAGAGGCCATGCTTGGGAGCTACTTGACTGGTCTGCGGCGGCTGGTGGATCGTGTCCCTGGGTTGAAGTCATCAAGCACTCTGCTGCATTGAAGGTGCCGTCGGGCCTTGCCGTGCTAAGGTGCACTGGGGCAAGATGGACACTGAGAAGCTTGTGACGGACGCACCGCTGCCGGGCAAGGAGTATCGCACGCCCGAGATGTATTATAAGGGTGTCCTGAAGGGTGCCCGCATTATTGTGGGTGAGTGCTCCAAAGATGTAATATTTGAGTAGACTCGCATTTTGTTATCCTGTGCGCTAAAAACTTTGTTCATATGCGCTAAGCAACGCTTGTTAATTTAAAATATTACCTTCATGCGGCCGCTTTTCAAATCGAGAGATGGCAAGTCGTCGGCTTCACCCGCATGCCACCAGTCTTTGGGGTGTTCGGGATAAACTTGGCGCTCTTGTTCCCATTTTGGGTCCATCTAGGAGGCGCTCAACACAACTAACGAGGCAACCAGACTTATAATGCTTGAACACTCTCACTTAGCCATAGAATTCTATAATTTTAAATTTTGGCAAAGCCCCTAGTGTTCTAAAGGCGAATTTGGGCGCTATCCACGCTGGGCGGACAAAGCGGTTCCTCGCTCTAAGCGGCATAAGTCTTTAGGGACTCGAAAAAACCTCTCGAACAGCGACCGGCTCTCGCCCCATCATGATGGTCAGTTTTAGCTTTCTCCACTGAGGTGCTCGCCCAGCTCAAGCTGGGGCACAATCGCGATGGTTCTCCCAGCGCTACCTTAGCCGATATAACGAAAAGTAAGGTACCAAAACATGGGGCCGCAAACCCAACTATTGACCCAAGACATGATTCGGAGCCGATGCATATAATGCTATAAGTTCGGGGTGCCGCACTTGTGAAAGTGTTCGGACTTATCACACCATAATGTGGGGAACTTAAGCCCCTAGTGTATTTAGCCGTACCAAAGTGTACGGATGCAACATGTCATAGATGAACACATGTATAAGAAAGGAATGCAGTGGTAGGCAAAAAGCGATGCATTGTTTATTTAAAAGGTGCAATAAGCAAGGGATGGAACTATTTAGCATGTCCCCCTCCAGGGATAGGCTGCGGAATGGTGTATAAAACAGGTATAATGCTCGTAATGGAGACCACCTGGATACTCGGCGTGGCCTTTCTTCTTCCCTGGCTGTTGCATCGTGAGTTCGGCAGGTCTAATGCCGGACAGGGCCTCTGGTAAACGGAGTCCTGAGGATAAGAGAAAAAAAGAAAAAAAGGAAAGAAAAAGGATGACACACTTGGGAGCCCTTGGTGTGGTTGAGCCGCGCTCTGGGCCTGCCGTGGTCGTGCCCCTCCCCCTATGCCCATGGTATCTCCAGAGTGTAGTGATGTACGCGGAGTACTAGTTTTGCAATTTTGCAAGGGCTAGGGTTGGGGCCGCATTGCTACACATGCTCGGAACGTGCCAGGTGGTCTTGTTGTAGGTTACTCCGGGCGCGCTTGGCGGTGTCCGGTCGCTTAACGGCCGGACTCGAGAATTGCCTTAAGAGGCTGCTCTGCACTTCTGCCGCGAGAGCCTCTATATGCTCCTCCGTTCGAAGAGAGCGTTCAGTGTTTCCGTTGACTGTGATGACTCCTCGAGGGCCTGGCATCTTGAGCTTGACGTATGCGTAGTGCGGCACCACGTTGAATTTTGCAAACGCGATTCGTCCGAGCAGTGCATGATAGCCGTTGTGGAACGGGACTATGTCGAAGATTAACTCCTCGCTTCGGAAGTTATTCGGGGATCGGAAGACCACTTTCAGTGTCACTGAGCCTGTACAATTGGCCTCTACACCTGGTATGACGCCTTTGAAGGTCGTCTTTGTGGGTTTAATCCTTGAGGGGTCTATGCCCATCTTGCGCACTGTATCTGGTAAAGTAGGTTCAGAGCTTCTTGCGCCGTCCATCGTGGACTCTAGTGAGGTGAAACCCGTCGGCGATTGGGTCTAGAACCAATGCGGCGAACCCGCCATGGCGGATCTGGTGGGGTGGTCCTTCGATCAAAAGTGATCGGGCAGGAGGACCATGGATTGAACTTTGGGGCGACTGGCTCCATCGCATATCGTCCTCGAGTGCACTTCCGCTCCCTTTTGGGTATGTGGGTTGCGTATATCATGTTCACCATCCGCACTTGTGGGGGGAAACCCTTCTGTCCTCTATTGTTCAGCGGCCGGGTCTCTTCCTCGTCATCGCTATGCATCCCCTTGTCATTGTTTTCGGCAATTAACTTGCCTGCCTGCTTGAATACCCAACAATCCTTGTTGGTGTGATTAGCTGGCTTTTCGGGGGTGCTGTGTATCTGGCATGAGCGGTCGAGTATTCAGTCCAAATTGGACGGACCCGGAGTAGTTCTTTTGAATGGCTTTTTTCGCTGACCGGGTTTGGAGCCTCTGAATCCGGCATTGACTGCCGTATCCTCGGTGTTATCGCTGTTAATGCGGCGTTTGTGCTTGTTGCGACGCGACCTGCCATTACTGTCCTTGGTATCCGGACTGCCAGAATTTTTGTTGAGGTTGTTACTGCGGGCTAGCCAGCTATCCTCTCTCGCGCAGAAGCGGGTCATGAGTGATGTGAGGGCTGCCATGGATTTCGGCTTTTCATGTCCTAGGTGCCAGGCAAGCCACTCGTCGCGGATGTTATGCTTGAAGGCTGCGAGGGCCTCTGCATCCGGACAGTCGATGATTTGATTTTTCTTGGTTAAGAACCGTGTCCAGAATTGTCTGGCCGATTCGTCTGGCTGCTGAATTATGTGGCTTAGGTCATCAGCGTCTAGTGGTCGCACATATGTGCCCTGGAAGTTATCAAGGAATGCGGCTTCCAGGTCCTCCCAACACCCGATTGATTCTGCTGGCAAGCTGTTAAGCCAATGCCGAGCTGGTCCTTTAAGCTTGAGTGGGAGGTATTTGATGGCGTGAAGATCATCACCGCGGGCCATGTGGATATGAAGGAGATAGTCTTCGATCCAAACCGCGGGGTCTGTTGTGCCATCGTAGGATTCAATGTTCACGGGTTTGAACCCTTCGGGGATTTGATGATCCATTACTTCATCATGAAGCATAGTGGGTGTGCGGCGCCTCTATATTGGGCTATATCACGACGTAGCTCAACGAGCTTTGTCTACTGTGTTCGGCCCGGTCGGAGTTGCTGTATCCGGCGCGATGGTCATCATTGTGCATCGTGGGGCGCCCACGCGATCCGTAGATCGATCTTGATTGTCTTGCCTTATCCTCCAATATGTCTTGTAAGTCCAGCGCATTCCCCCGTGGCTTTGTGCTTTTCGAGCGATGCCGGGGTACGGTTTTAGTGGAAGGCCTAGAAGCCTCTCTGTCGCGGCCACGAGGTGGCCGGTCGGCCGTACTGTGCGCTGGTGATGTGGGTTTATATGCTTCCTCCTCTAATCGGGGCAGCAACTTGCTTTTGGGGTAGCTTTTGGAGGGGCGTTCGAGTTCGTACTCTTCGGCCGCAAGGACTTCGGTCCATCTGTCAGCTAGCAGATCTTGGTCAGCTCTAAGCTGTTGCTGCTTTTTCTTGAGGCTACTTGCCATGGCCATAAGCCTGCGTTTAAAACGCTCTTGTTCGACGGGATCCTCAGGCACGACGAATTCATCGTCGTCGAGGCTTGACTCGTCACCGGAGGGAGGTATGTAATTATCGTCTTCTACCTCTTTGTTTCCGCTCTCTCATGAGGGCTGGCTTCTTCATCCTCCTGTGCTGAATCTTGCTGGAGGGGGTTGTCTTCGGCACTGTCAGGGGTGTTGTTGTCTCCGGTGCCGGAATCTCCATTCTTGCTGTGGCGGGATTTAGAGCGGCGCCGCTGACGTTGGCGTTTAGGCTGTTTCTTGGAGGGGTCTTCCTCCGCTGTTCCATCGCCATTCCCATCCTTTGGGATGTCCACCATGTATATGTCGTATGACGAGGTGGCTTTCGATGCCCGTAGGCACCGGGTTCTTAGTCGCCTCTCGGCATCGTCGTCCATATCGTCGATGTCTTCGGAGTCGAAGTCTAGCATGTTGGTTAGATCGTCGACAGTGGCTACAAAGTGGGTGGTGGGTGGGTTTTGAATTTCTTCGTCGTCCGTATCCCAACCGTCCTGACCGCAGTCCGGCTAGGGCTCTCCTGATAACGAGAAATACTTTAGCGAATTCAGGATGTCGCCAAAAGGCGAGTGCTGAAAGATGTCTGCAGCGGTGAACTCCATGATCGGCGCCCAACCGGATTCGATTGGTAGGGGCGCGGGAGGTTCGGAGTCCGGTGAGGAGTCTGGTAGCTTGGAGTCACGAGCTTCACAAGGGACAAGGTCGGTATTCGGCTCCATCACCATAGAGGTAGCAGCCCCCGAGGCGGTGTCTAGCCACCCATCCTCGATCGGCGCAGTCAGCTCCGAGTTAAGGGTCAGAGCGGACTCTTGTGCGGCCTCGAGGCCTTGTCCGGCAAGCGAGCTAGATCATGCCAAACGTGGTCTGGCGCGCTGGCTGTGGCTCGAATCCGTCGAAGATCAAGTCTCCGCGGATGTCGGCCGTGAAGTTCAAACTTCAAATCGACTGATGGCGGGGTGTAGCTTTCAATCTGCTCCGGATGGCCAAGTGAATTGCCCGCGATGCAAAGCCACGAATACAAAGATCTGTCCGAGGAGAAAATTCTCACCTGGACGCGTCATTGTTGATGATCGAAGGAGCCATCGGGCCTATGGCGACGACGGAGGAACTCTCAATGAAAGCACCAATGTCGATGTCAAACCGGCGGATCTCGGTAGGGGTCCCGGCGTGCGTCTAGGCGGATGGTAACGAGGAGACAAGGGACACGATGTTTTTATCCAGGTTCTGGCCCTCTCGATGGAAGTAAAACCCTACTCCTGCTTGATTGATATTGATGATATGGGTAGTACAAGAGTGGATCTACCACGAGATCAAGGAGGCTAAACCCTAGAAGCTAGCCTATGATATGATTGTTGTTCGTCCTATGGACTAAAACCCTCCGGTTTATATAGACACCGGAGAGGGCTAGGGTTACACAAAGTCGGTTACAATGGTAGGAGATCTACATATCCGTATTGCCAAGCTTGCCTTCCACGCCAAGGAAAGTTCCATCCGGACACGGGATGAAGTCTTCAATCTGGTATCTTCATAGTCTTGGAGTCCGGCCAATGATGATAGTTCGGCTATCCGGACACCCCCTAGTCCAGGACTCCCTCAGTGACCTAGAGATACGCGCAAGACCTATAAACCAGAAATTAGGTTTATCGCAACATTTTGGCCACATGACAAGATGTCGGTAAAAGGAAGTAGATTAAAACAGGACCACTTATTTTGACATCTTTGATGGGAATTACCCATTAAGATATCTTCATCTGTATTACCCTATTTAGGGAAAATTATGCCACGGTTTTCCTACTTTACTTTCTTAGCACATTATGTCAAGTAGGTCCCAGTGCCAGGGTACATATGGTGTGACATTTTTTGGGGTGAAAATATCAAATCTATTATAAAGATTCGTTGGTAGTACAAAATACTCCAAACCTAATAAAACTACATCAAGGTCCCTAGACAACCGAACGACCATTGTCGTCGTCAGAAGGAGCTGCCGACGCGCCGCTGCCGCTGCTCCCATACCGGAGCCGCCCTGACCTTGCTGTTGATAGTCGGGAAGTCTTCGTGCACGTGCCTCCGAGAACCAACATTCAGGAGCCGTGGTCGTCGTCGTCATTGAATGAATCAATATAAAGAACCTAATACCAAATCTCGCCATTGCGTACGCACGACGAGAAACCCTAACCTCGTCGCTTTGAGAAGCTGGCAGGAATCTATGTCCGAGCTGAAAGAACATGCGGTGCCCCCATGTACAGTTTTGGTAATTGATGACAATCTCTATGGACTAACGGTTGCCTTGAGTTATATTTGAAGGATTTGTCCATAGGATTATCTTGAAGTCCATGTGTTAGTTTCAAGGAGTTTATGAGATGGCCAAAGTGCTTTTCAAGGAATTATCCAAAGATTGGTCATGTGAGAGTCGAGCTTATTGCCAGCATATCTTGAAGAAGAAGATTGTGTGAACATTCAAGTTTACCTTCAAGACATCATCCTAATGAAGAGAGTTGGAAAGATTCAAGGTTGATCTACACTAAGTACAGAGAGTGATTCAAGTTGATCAACACACAAAGCGCACAAGTTGTACCGAGAGGGACCAAGTGTTCCCATGGTATGGTAAGCATTGTCCATTACGCTTTGTGTACTAACCCATGGTCTACGTGAGAGTTCTTTGTGGGGTTAGGTATGTTTCCATGGTCTTGCGTCAAGAGGAAGATCCCATACAACCCATGGAGGATGACATCAAGTGGTGATCGTCATCAAGTTTGCGGTGTGTAAGTTCAAGTGGAGCAACACGAATAATGGCTCACCCATAATGGAGTATGGGGGAGCAATCAAGCTTGAATCTTGCCATCCATTTTTGTGTCAATGGACTTGTGAAGATGTGCCGAAGAGTCGCTCACCCATAGTGGACTATGGGGGAGCAATCATCTAGTCTTCATCGAGCCAATGCAATCAAGAAAGGTGGTCCAACTTGAGGGAGTCAAGATCGTCATCATCTAGCTCAAGTGGACCATGTGCAAGGCAAAGGTTTGCCCTTGATAGGTTTTCTATTTTACCGGTCTCGTAGTGGTAGTTGGGAGACCGGGTTATAGGATCGTTTGCCGTACTATCAAGGGGGGCTCTCAAGTTGGTAGCTTGATCATATCGTTAGTAGAGAGCTCAAACCATTGCATCCTTGCATCATGTTTCTTGGTTCTTGTTTGGTTCTCTTTGTGAGTCTTAGAGCTTATGGTCATCTTGATGACAAGCTTGAGTTCATCGAAAACGGAGTTCGCATGCGTCTTCTATGATGTTTTCGGTGTTGGAGGTTTTACCGGTCTTATCCAAGGAAGGGTTCTCACCATTTTCTTATGGGCTATTTCTCATTTGCTTCTTATTGATATTTCTATCAAAATTGTGTTAGCCCTTGTTGCTAGCTTTCCAACAAACTTGGTTTCATCGAACTCGGAGCTCATATGCAAAAGTTGTGGCTATTTTGATATTGCCTGTTTTACATAGAGAGGTTGTACCGCCCCATAGAGAGGTTGTACCGGTTGACCGGTACAACTGGTGTTTGGAGCGGTTGTACCACTCCAGAATTGGTCCGGAGGTTGTACCGGCCATGTACCGCTCTACCACCGGACTAGCTTCTGTTGTGGTGCGGTTGTTGGGCGGTTGTGGCCAGTTGTTCCGCTTATTGCCTGTTACCGGTTGTACCGATGCTCATAGCAGTTGTACCGCTCCTATGTCTTTCTGCACATAACGGGCAGATTCGTGGGGACCTATTTAAGGGGGTCTTCTTCCCCAATGGTTCCCCAACTCTTGAGCTTGTTTTTGCCCCCATTGTAGACCTTCTTTGAGCTTGCTAACTCTCAATCCCTCCATGGATTCTTGCTAGTTTTTGAGGGAAAAGAGAGAGGAGATCTGGATCCACACTTCCACCAATCACTTTTTCCTCTATGTGAGGGGAACCCCTTGGATCTAGATCTTGGAGTTCTTTGTGTTCTCCTGCTTGTTCTTCCTCTTACTTTCCTCCCTAACATTAGTTGCTTTGGTGGGATTTGAGAGAGAAGGACTTGGGTACTCTGTGTGCCCTTGCCATTGCATTTGTGCATCGGTTTGAGTTCTCCATGGTGATACGTGAAAGTTACAAGTTGAGAAGCTTATTACTCTTGGGTGCTTGGTACCCTTGAGCTTGTTCCTCTTGGGTGCTTGGGCGCTCTAGACGGTTGGTGGTGTTCGGAGCTCAATCATTGTGGTGTAAAGCTCCGGGCAAGCGTCGGGGTCTCCAATTAGGTTGTGGAGATCGCCCCGAGCAATTTGACGGGTACCAGTGACCGCCCCCAAGGGTTTCCAAAGTGTCTGGTTCGGTGACCACCCCAAGGGTCGGCATTTATGCAGGTTCGGTGACCGCCCTCAAGGGTCCCTTAGTGGAATCACGGCATCTTGCATTGTCGAGGCGTGAGGAGCTTCGGTGGCCCTAGTGGCTTCTTGGGAGCATTGTGCCTCCACACCTCCAAATGGAGATTAGCATCCGCAAGGGTGTGAACTTGGGATACATCGTCGTCTCCGAGTGCCTCGGTTATCTCGACCGAGCCCTTTACTTATGCACTTTACTTTGTGATAGCCATATTGTTCTTTGTCATATATCTTGCTATCACATAGTTGCTTATCTTGCTTAGCATAAGTTGTTGGTGCACATAAGTGAGCCTAGTTGTTGTAGGTTTTGTGCTTGACAAATTAACCGTTAGGTTTATTCCGCATTTTTTCAAGCCTCTACCGTAATTATTTTAAAACGCCTATTCACCCCCCCTCTAGGCGACATCCACGATCTTTCAATTGGTATCAGAGCCTCGTCTCTCTTTGTTAGGCTTAACCACCTAGAGAGTAAAGATGTCGACTAGGGGATTAGGATTCTCCGACACTCTTAGTTTCGATGGCACAAATTTTGATGTTTGGGTGGTTCGCATGCTTAACCTCTTTAGGGTCCTGGACCCAAATTTAGAGCGGATTGTAGATATGGGTTTTTCTCCTCCAAAGGATCCCCTAAGATTATCTTTAGAGGATGAGAAAAACTCTTATCTCAATGCTCAAGCTTCTAATGTGCTTTTTGATGCTTTGAGCAATGTAGTTATATTTCAACTCATGCCGTTCCAGGATGCTCATGAGTTGTGGACAAAGCTTCAAGATAAATATGGCGTGTCCAAGTTTTGTGGGGATGATTGTTCTCCCTCCACCTCCAGCCGTGTTGTGTTGTCAACTTCTTCTACTTCACCTACGTGTGGTTTGCCACAAGGTAATGACATGGTGAGTAGTGGTGTTCATTGCAATGATGATAGTGGGCTCATTGTTGATAATCCTTTATCACTTTCTTATTGCAATGCTTCATCTTTGGACTTTAGCACTTCGAGCACTCCAAATGTTTCACATGCTTGTGTTGATAGTCCTTGCATATCATGTAGAAATTGCTTGACTAAATCTTATGATGATATGCTTGCTATATCTTGTTGCCATGATGAAAATGCATGTATTTCCTCGAGTTGTTGTGCTAACAATGTAGAGGAAACCCAACACTCCATCGAACAAGATGTGCTCTTGGATGGTGCTTCAAGGGATCCTAAATCATCATCTATTGCATTTTGCCTTATGGCCAAGGCTTCAAAGGTATCTCCCACTTTTAATCCCAATATATCTTGTGATGATATTGATGATGGCAAGAGTGATGATGATGTTGATTATGGTGAAGAGAATGATGATGTTGCCTCCTTAAAAATTAAGGGGGAAATGATTTTTAAAGCTCTTCTTAAGAATAAAATTGCTCGTTCCAACTTCATGGAAATAATGTCCATTTCCATTGATGGCAAGCAATACATTGGGGAGTTGGAATCTCATCTAGAGGAGCATGAGGCCACCATTGAGAAAATGGAAGCTCATGGGTGTGATTAAGCAAATGAGATCGTGGAGCTATCTCAAGCTCTTGAACATGAACAAACCACCTCCGAATCTCTTGAGGAGACTTTTGCTATAGAATTATCTATAGTGAGGGAATCTCATGATAGAGCTCTTGAGGTGGCGAATGATTTCAAAACTAAAAATGCTAAGCTTGAAGTTTCTCATGCTAGACTCCTTGAGGATTTTGAGCACCTCGAAAATGGCTCAAGGGTCATCAAGGGTGAGCTCATCAAACTCACCAAGTCTCATGCCCAACTTGAAGCTTCTTATCTAAAAGAGCTTGCCAAGTTGTCCTCTCCTATTGTTGTAAATGATGATGCTTGTGCTACTAACTCTATTACTTGTGAAGCATCCATTTTGAAGGAGAATGTTGAGCTACGGGCTCAACTTGAGGTGCTATCAAGCAATTATGGGAAATTGGAAGAAAGCCATGAAAAGCTCTCAAGCTCTCACGATGATCTTCTAGTATCCCATAATGTGCTAAAGGTAGCTCATGAGGCCATGATTGCTAAGGTAACATCTAGTGAGCCTCATGTGGATACTAGCACTACTTCTAGTCAAAATACTATATTGCCATGTGCTAGTCCTTGTAATTCATCTACTCACAATGTTGGTACATCTTGTGATGAATTGCTTTCCTTGCCTTGTTGCTCTAATGATGAAGCTTATACTTTCTCTAGTACTTGTGTTGAGACTAACCATGTAGAGGAAATCAAAGAGCTCAAGGCCCAAGTCACTTCTTTGAAGAAAGACTTGGAAAAGAGTCATCAAGGGAAATCCACACTCAACAATATCTTGAGTGTGCAAAAATCCCCCAATGACAAAGGTGGACTTGGATTCAACTCCAATAAGAAGAAGAAGTCCAAGATGAACAAAAGGAAGGGCCAAGAACAAGTCAAGAATTCGGCGAAGATTGTTTGCTTCAAGTGCAAAGTGGAAGGGCATCATGTTAGATCTTGCCCATTGAAGAAGAAGGCCATTAGTGTCAAGCAACAAGGGAAGAGGGCACAAGTTCAATCTCATGCTCAACCTCAAGTTGAAGAAAGGCCTCTTCCCAAGAAGACTCAAGTTAATGCTTCTCTTGTTGAGAAATCAAGTGAGAAGAAAGTGAAGAGTAGACATTGCTACTTATGTCGTGAGAAAGGCCACGTCGCTTCTTCATGCACTAGTGGTAACTTATCCAACCCAATTATTATTGATGATATCTATTCTCTTGGGAAGGATAAGGTTGGCAATGTGTTTGCCAAGTTTGTTGGTACTCAAAGTGGTGTCAAGAAAAGAACCATTTGGGTAGCCAAGCCTATTGTGACTAACCTCTTAGGACCCAACTTGGTTGGGGACCAACAAGCTCAAACTTGATCAATAGGTGTTGTTGGAGGTCATTGGAGACTTGGCTACATTATGAAGAATTAAGGGGACTTCATCATTCTGGTTGACTCAAGCCAAGTCAATTGGGTTGTCAACTTTCTATCTTATATCCAATGTGCCTCCTTGCGGTAACTTGTACTTAAATTGTTTACATTGAAAGTTACTTGCCCCTATGCATGTTTTGGTTTTGTTCCTTGCATGTGTTTGTATATGCTGTGCTTACAACTTGCTTATCTTGAGCAATCAAGTATGTGTGTGTTGGTTTGCACATCATGTACGTGTGCGTCGTGCGTTGAGCCTTTTTGCTTCTTGTTTGTATCCTAGTTGGCTCATGCGAGAGATTAATGGAACATCCCATTTTGGGGGAGTGATGTGCTTTGTGCACCTCACAATCCTATAAATGTGTGTACATAAGGAATACCATCTAGTATTGATATTACAAGATTATCTAGTCGCTAGGTGGTACATCTCTCATGAGAAATTCAAATACTAAAAATTCCATTGATTATCTCGTGTTGGATCCTCTTATTGCCTCTTGTTAAGTTCTTATTGGTATCACATTATGGGGGAGTAATATGCTATGTGCATATTACAAGCCTAGAAAATGTGTACATTTTAGATATTGTCTCCTAGAATTGATATTGTAAATTATATTGTTCCTAGGTGACATGTTATCTCTTCAAGTGGCAATTTGCTTGTGTTTGTTGTAAAGATGATGTTGGATATCCTTGTTATCTACCACCGGAATTATTTCCAAATACTTCTTTTCTTTTGACAATTGGTAGTCACTTATGTGTGGTAGAATTTATTGATCATCTTTACATTGGCTTTTGTTTTTATTTGCCTTTTCTCTTGCCAAGAATTGTGTCAACTCCCGTTGTCTTCCATACCACTTGTGGATCGTGTTAATTTCTTGTTCTTGTCTAGTGTTTTCTAGATATAGTGAAAGTGGTGACCCCACCTTGTGCATTTTGTATTCAAAAGCAAATTCTCTATAGTGCACAACTAGTGGGGGAGATATCCTATTTGCTTTAGAACACTCTTCTTGTGATCCTTATCAAGTGTGTGTTGGTGGAAGGCAAGCCGTTTTCTTTTGGTACCTTGTGCCATCATGAAACTTTGTTCAGAGCTTGGTTTGTTTGGAACCATCCTCTCTTTGGGAGTTTGACATCTTTAATTTAGTGTGTATCAATGGATATCTCATTCCTTGTTGTATCTTTCATGATATTTTCCAAGTGATGATTTCTACATTTGGTATCCTTTTCACTTGGCATTTCTTTGTATTTTGGTATCGGTTCTTGAAAGTCTTGAGCATGCATTTTAACTTCATGTAGTTCCTTTGGCATGTTTTCTTTCTTTGACCCAATATATAGGGGAAACTCCACCAAGTCTCAAATTGGATGAGATGTGCATGAGATTCATTTTCATATCTATATGCACACATCTATGTGGAGTTTGTCCTATGTATTGTTGGTTCTCTAACTCTTTGGTCCCAATGAGTTTGGGTACCATTTTGTTTGTGTTGTTCTTCTAGGAACAATTGGAGATGCATTGGATACAAGACTCATTCAAAAGGAAGGTGTTGTCACCATGTGCTTATTGGAGTCAAGCTAGGATGATCAATGAACTACTTTCTACCTTCAATTGTTATCTACTACATCCTTCCAATGCTATCTCGGTAACAAGTATCATCATCTACTACATGCACACATTATTGCATCAATCGTGTGTAGATTGTATCATGGCATGTTATTCTTTCTTTCTTGTGATACTTGTTTCCTTTCTCTAAGCATCTCAACGATGATCTCATGTTGCTAGTTGTGATGTCTTTAATGGTTGTGTGGTAGGAATTCATTTATATACAATAAGACCATATGTAGCCATGTGTTATGCTTCCAAGCAAATATCTTATTGGTATATGCCTGACTTCCTTTTGGATATCTTGTTCCTTCGTGTTGTAACTATTTCGGGTGTACATCCTCCTTTGTAGATATATATCATCATGAATTCGTCTACCTAGAACCTTATACACTTGAGATAAATTACATCTCTAGATATCCTTTTTTTTCATGTCCACCTTGTCTTTCTTATGTTATTTCTTTGGTGGCTCTGTGAAAGCTTTTGCCTTGAGTGCGTGTCTTATCTCATTGCATCTTGATGCACTCTCTTGTGGTGAAGGTTATTTTCCTCATGCTTGTCTTTACGAGGCGTTTGCCATCTTAATTGGTATCCCTCGTCTTGATGAGGCTTTCATCGTCTATCTTCACCACGGGTTGTCACAAGCATAGGTTCTCTTTTGCGTATTAGTAAGCTTGTGAACCCATTTGCTAGTTGTGTGTGGGAATGATAGGCCTTGCACCGTGTGCCTCATTCTTTCAAGACTATGTTGATGCTTAATGCTCATCCTAATTTTAGTCTTCTCAAGTGCTTCGCCATGACTCACACACATCATTTTGGTTGAGCCTATTGAGGGAGTCCTGGACTAGGGGGTGTCCGGACAGTCGGACTGTCATCGTCCGCCGAACTCCAAGACTACGAAGATACAAGATTGAAGACTCCGGCCCGTGTCCGGATGGGACTTTCCTTGGCGTGGAAGGCAAGCTTGGCGATACGGATATTTAGATCTCCTACCATTGTAACCGACTCTGTGTAACCCTAGCCCTCCCCGGTGTCTATATAAACCGGAGGGCTTTAGTCCGTAGGACAACATACGTTACAACAATCATACCATAGGCTAGCTTCTAGGGTTTAGCCTCCTCGATCTCGTGGTAGATCCACTCTTGTACTACCCATATCATCAATATTAATCAAGCAGGGCGTGGGGTTTACCTCCATCGAGAGGGCCTGAACACAGGTAAAAACATCGTGTCCCTCGTCTCCTGTTACCATCCGCCTAGACGCACGATTCGGGACCCCCTACCGAGATCCGCGGTTTTGACACCGACATTGGTGCTTTCATTGAGAGTTCCTCTGTGTCGTCACCGATAGAGCGGATGCCTCCACCCGTCTTCAAAGACGGTGTTTTCGCCGGAAGGGCCTTGGCCGCCGGCCAAACAATCCGGCTTGGTGGTTTTCTCATGACCGCCTGTCCGGCCGCCGCTTCATCAATGACTTCTCAAGTCGTCGGAAGCAATCTTCGCGTCAGCCCTAAAGCTGCCGAATGGTTGGATCCAATAGAGCTCTCGTCTGTTAACGAGCTCTTGGATCGCATCGCCGCCCTGGGAGTCACTACGGACTACAACCAGATTGGGCTTAAAACCGATCTGAGAGAGATTAACTCTCCCCAGGCCACCCACCACGTCGCAGTGGTAGAGGAGCGATACGGCAACTCTTTGCCTATACTGAGAACTATTCACGTCCGAATTCCCGAACCCTCCATGCTGGATTCCCGCGGAGGGAAGGACTTCGATCGACCATTGAACTTAAAATCATGCATCGCCCCGGACTCTCTGGATTGTGTTCAGCAAACCAAGCTTCCGAATTCGGAAACCCCTCGGCCTTCGAGCCCCAAGATGGGCAGGAATCAGGATTTTAGTCCACCCACCCGCCCAGACATATGCGATCTATCTCTAATACGGCAAGAGCCTTGAAACAAAGACATCATTCTTGGGCGATTCCTCCGGTTATGGACGGGATAAAGGACTGCCGAGAGAAAACATAATCTCAATCTTACGCAATAATCATGCGGACAAGGGAATCCTAAACGCCATTGATCGTCGCAGAATTACGCTTCACCAATCTGGCGTCCATAGTATGAAAATCTTGTGCGATGGAGAGTTTCCGAAAACTGAAAACCAATTTTGGGATAATCCGCCCCAAACCCGATCCATGATAAAGGGCGCCTTACACCGAGGCCCCGATGCAAAAACTAAAAAGCAGAAACCATCTTTGGAGGGATGGCTCAATGGACCTGTAAACTTCATAGTGCGAGAGGGAGCCGTCCCAACACATAGCCTTGAGCATGTTGGATATTACGGCGGTGGCCAAAAGTGGCGAGGAACTTCTAGCTCCGGAAACCACTCCAACAATACCAGCACGGTATCAACAGTCTTGAGACCTTCGCATCAAACAATATCTGACGCGAACAATCCAGCGGACTCGCGAAGTCTACCAAGTAGCAACAAAATCCATGGGTGACACGGCTATTACCTTCAACGCCAAATGACGAACCTAAATTCCGAACAACCAGTGTCGGAGTAATGGGCCATGGGTAGGCTGACCCAGGACCCATGATCTTTCAAGACATCGGGCAGGCCGTGCCCCTCGGTCGAGTCCCAGTGGCGACCTTGAGAAGGCGAGTCGGTGGCGACCTTCGAGAAGGCCGAGTCCCAGCTGGCGACCTTCGAGAAGGCCGAGTCCCAGCGGGCGACCTTCGAGAAGGCCGAGTCCCAGCCGACGACCTTCGAAGAAGCAACCGGCGACCTTGAAGAAGCGAGCCCTCGGATGGCGACTCTGGAGCAAGCCGACTCGGGCTTGCGACCTCTCAAGGGGCCGACTATGAGAGTCGGCCCGCGACTATCACGAAGACCGATCAGGTGCGGCCCGTCGTGGCTGTCCCTCGAACCCACGGGAAGAAGGCATGGCTACAATGAGCTGCGTCACCGGGAGATCTCGGTGGGCGCGGCACGCTGCCATGCCTCCTGACCTCGACCACGATTACACGAGGCTTTGTGCCCACGATGGCGGCGAGTGCGGCCCGAGATCGCCGGGCCCCCGTCGGTGAGATAGCGGAAGGCGGCGGAGAGTCGAAGACGGCCCTCGAGTCGGCCTCCTCGAGTCGGCCGCCTCGGGCCCGGCCCCACAAGCCATAAACAGATTGGGCGGGGAGTGGCGGCGGTGATCGCTGACAGCACGGCGGCACTGTTCCCACGACCCGTGACCAAGCTGCGTCATCAAGAGCGCTGCAGTGTTACCTTGTCCATGAGACCCGCCGGTCGGCGGGCCCGAGCCAGGGAGGGAAGGCGGCTGCAAGAGAGATCGACGGCCAGGGGCCACGCCCGGTCAGTTACCATGTACCCCGAAGGTAGGCCTATATAAACCCCGGGCACCCATGCAAAGGGTTCGGCCCTGATAGGTTTTAGACACATAGCGCGAGGGGAAAGAGCCAGCCTTGCTCCTCCCTGCCTCCACACAGCTCAAGGAGCACCATTGTACTATCACCCCATAGTGATCATGCGGAGACCCATGAGCAGCGATGGGGTGTTATCTCCTCGAGAGCCCGAAGCTGGGTAAGATTGGCGGCGTGCATGTCTTCGCCTCATCCCGTTTCCAGGCACCGGCGACGTTCTACTCGCCCCCACCATGATAAGCCACCCATTGGCATATGTCGCACCCAACCCCCGACATTTGGCGCCCACCGTGGGGCAAGGTGCACCGCCGTCCGGAGATCTGTTCTGGACGGGAACCCTCTTCCTCCTGGCGGCGCAGCCAGCCCGGCTCGCCGGATGGAGTCTGCATCGGCCCAGCTGCGGCGGCGCCGTAGCCGCCCTGCGCGTGGCGGCCTCGCCGAACTCATCGGCGAGTGCGCCTCTCGATTTAACCCGTGCGAGTGCGGGCGCGGGTGGCCAGAACCTTCTCGCGGGCCTCATCGACCAACTTCAAGTCGCCCGGCGAGCCCGCGCCAGACTTGGAGTCCGTAAACTCCTCCGACCCGATCTTTGGTCGACTCGGCGCCGTGTCGTTGATACCTTCCCCACCAGCGTGGTGGTTTACGACGAGCCGCTTCCGTGCGAGGAGAGCGGCGGAAGGCCGCGTCACGGAGGTGCTCGTCATCGGCCACGGCGAGCACTCCGTGAAACGCCGAGACCCGTTGCCCGCGGCCTGCGGAGACTGTCGCGCCCCTCGAAGGGCGCGGACGCAGATCTTGGAAAAACGCCGCCTTCAGATCGTGAGGGCGCCAAAGTTGGCAAGCATGAGGCGCTTGTCCGAAGCATACCAGCGAGATGGGCGTCTTTGTAAGCGGCTCGCCCGGCTCGACCGGGGCGAGCCGTCTTGGTGTGGTCGAGAGCGCGGCCAGCCATCGCCGATCTGTTGAGCGGCGCCCGTGTATACCACCCGCGGAGAACATCCGCGCCGCCCAGCGGCGACGAAAAGCTAAGGAACCTCGGCGGCAGCGCCGTGTAATGACGCAGCGAGTCAGCAGCTCCTCAGCAACGATCGCTTTGCGCCAAAAGCGGCTGGCGGCGGCGCGCCAACATCTGGCAGCAGCAGAATGACGACTTACCCCTCGCCAAGATCAAGGCGCGACCTCCCGGGCGCCGGTTGGCGGAAGTCTGCGGAGAAAGAGAAGGAGCCGACAGCGAGCCACGCGGACTCGCATCTCCATCGGCGCGACCAAGATGGCCGCCCAGGCGGTGGAAGCGGCGAGGCGATTATCTGCCTCCCCGCCCGAAGAAACGGCGAGTCTCTCCGCCGCTGTTGAGCATCCGACTCTCGGAGATCGCCTCGGCCGGCGAGAGAGTCGGAGAAAACGATGCCCGCCACCGGATCGACCGACTCCACAGATCCTGGTGTTAGAAGAAGAAGGCGAGCTGGGTCCGCCTTGCTTTGGGCCCCAGCCGAAACGAGCCTTTCCTAAAGGGTTCACGCCTCGAGACCGCGCCAAGTACACCGGCTCCGTGAAGCCGGAGGACTGGCTGATGAACTACTCCACGGCCGTCGACGCCATGGCGGCAACAAGCGAAGTCGCCGTAAAGTATGTTCCCCTCATGCTCGAGGCACGGCCCGACATGGCGGAACAACTGAAGCCCGCAGCATCAACAGCTGGGTCGACTTCACGAAGCCTTCATTCGCAACTTCACCAGCGCACAAGCGACCTCCCAAGCGCGCCAGGCTCTCCTTGTGCGTGCAAGGACCCGAAGAATCGGCGCGATTATCTCACGCTCTGGGCGAGCTCAAAACTCCTGCGGCGTGCGAGTGCAGAGCCATTGAGTACTTCTACGGCCGGGTGCCGAGAGGCACCCTCCTCAAGCACAAGCTCCTCTGCGGCGAGGCCGAAACCCTCGGCGACACGCTAATCATAGCGAGCAAATGCATCCGACCGACTCCTCTATGAAGGCGGAGATCCAAGTCAGCGCGGTGGCAAGGTGACTCCCGGGCTCCCGAGCGCCGGTGGAGGCGCCGACGGCGGCAACAACAGAAACGACAACAAGCGCCAAAGCCCCGGCCGACTTCCAGCGATCGGCGGTCGCAACGATGAAGATCAGCAGCGAGGGGCATCCTCCGGCCAAGCGGCGAAGGGGCGGCAAGTCAATTGGTTGCGGCTTTCTCTTATGAAGCGACTCTGGATGGTCCTTGCAAGTTTCACGGGCGCGAAGCCATCGAACCACACCACGAAAAGTGCCAGCGGCTCGTCGGGATCGCCAAGGAGACGGCCTCACCCCTCCGCCGCTGCGGAGACGCGCGCCGCCTCCGCGGCCGTCGGCTCGGCGGTCGGTCGCGGTCCAAGGCGAGTTCGAGAGCACGGAGCATCGTAGTCTTCACCACTGGCGGATGATCGGCGCGGCGGCGCCCGGCAGCAACAAGAAGTCAGCGATGGCGGCGAAGCCCTTGAGTTCATGCATTGGTCCGAAAGCCTATCGGTTTGAGTCGGGCGGATCACCCGAAGGTGATGCGAATCCGGGCTCTTCGCCTTTGGTTCTTGGAGCAACCTTGGCCATTGACAAGCGGGCGCCCGTTTCTCGCGGGTCTGATAGGCGGAGGCAGCAGATAAACATCTGTACAAGGATACCATGGAGAAGCTTCGGAATCGGCGGAGGCAGCTGCGAGCAGCCGCACCGTGTTCCATGGGATTATACCGGCCTCTCCTGTTCGCCCGATTGGCAAGATCCTGATAGATGTCCTCTTCGGAGACAAAGATCACTTCCGCCGAGAGCCGATCTGGTTCGAGGTGGTGGATTTGGAGAGCCCGTACCACGCCCTGCTAGGTCGGCCTGCTCTGGCCAAATTCATGGCGGTTCCCCACTATGCCTACCTCAAGATGAAGATGCCGACCTCCAAGGGATCTGACCGTTGCCGGCGACTACAAGAAGTCGTCCCTTTCTTGGCGAGAAGCGATCGGTGGCGAGTCTTTGGTGATCGCAGCCGAGAAGCGGCTCCTAGATCGCATCGTGGCGATGGCTGGGAAGCAGCGGAGATGTCGCCCGACCCCAAAGAGTCGGCGGAAGGATCATTCAAGCCGGCTAAAGAAACCAAGAAGATACCCTTGGACCGGAGCACCCAGAGAGCTGTTGTCATGGGCAGCGGCCTCGACAAAGAAATAGGAAAGCGAGCTCGTCGATTTCCTCCGTGAGAATCGGGACATCTTGGCGTGGTCCCCAAGGACATGCCGGTGTACCGACGGAATTCGCCGAGCACAAGCTACATGTCGGGCCAGATGTGAAGCCGGTCGAGGCAGCCCTTGCGGCCTTTGTCGAAGAGAAGAAGAAGAGTAGTGGGAGAAGAGATGGCCCGGCTCCGGCAGCGGCTTCATCATGGAGGTGTTTTTCGGAGTGGTTGGCTAACCCGTACTAGTCTTTGAAGAAGAACAAGCGATGGCGGATGTGCATCGACTACACCAGCCTCAACAAAGCATGCCGAAGGACCCGTTTGCTCTGCCAAGGATTGATCGGTGATAGACTCTACAGCGGATCACGAGCTGTTGAGCTTCTTGGATGCATACTCGGGATATCACCACATCAAGCTGAATCCGGCAGACGGGCGAAGACCGCATTCATCACGCCGTTTGGAGCCTTACGCTGCAGCGATGATGTTCGACTTGAGGAATGCGGCGCCACCTTTCAGCGTTGCATGCGAAATGCCTCCTCAAGCAACTCGGCGGGAATGCCCATGTTTATGTGGATGATGTGGTGGTAAAGGCGGAGCGTGGGGCGCTGCTAGAGGATCTTAAAGAGACCTTTGAGAATCTGCGCCGATTCGAGATCAAGCTCAATCGAGAGAAATGCGTGTTGGTCGGCCGGCCAACTCCTTGGTTTTACGGTCTCGAGCGCGAATAGAGTGTAACCTGTGAAGATCAAGGCCATAGAGAGGATGGAGGTACCCAGCCGATTGTTGGATGTGCAAAAGTTCACCGGCTGCTTGGCTTCAATAAGCGATTCATCGATCGGTGGGCGAGAAAGCTCGCCATTGTATCAAGCGATGAAGAAGACCACTTTTTGAGTGGAACCACAAAGGCGGATGAGGCATTTCTCCAAGCGAAGAAGATCTTGGCGACTCCCCTGTGTTGGCGGCTCCGACTCCCAAAGAGCCCATGCTCTTGTACATCGCCGCCACCAGCCGGGTAGTCAGCCTGATTATTGTAGTCGGCGCAGGAGGAAGGCAAAGCGCTCGGTCCGAAGACCATATATTACTGGCGAGTACTATCGACCTCAAGCAGAACTACCCTCACTACGGAAGATGTGCTCTGGCGTGCATTTTGCCGCCAAGAAGCTGAAAGCCCTACTTTCAAGAGCATCCAATCACTGTGGTTTGCACCGCCCCACTCGCCGAGATCATCGAAGTCGAGATGCTTCGGTCGAGTGGCCAAGTGGGCCATCGATCTAGCTCCTACGATCTACTACCAACCTCACACCGCCATCAAGTCGCGGCGCTAGCCGACTTCCTCGTCGGCCGGGCCGAGACTTCGATGCTTATGTCGCTGCGCCCGACTCTACTCATTGGCGCGTGCGCCGATGGCTCCAAGATGCGCTCGGCCTCGGGCAGCGCGTCGTCCTCACCTCCCCAAGGCGACAAGCTCAAATCGTGCTGCAAATCCACCGCCGCCTCCAACAACGTCGCGAATATGAAGCACTCGTCCATGGGCTCCGGCTTGCCAAGGAACTCGGCATTCGCGGATCACATGCTATGGCGATTCCGACTTGGTGGTTCGGCATCATCCGTGATCGGGGCGCCAAGGGCATAAACATGGCAAGCTACGCTTCTTGGTGCAGCAGCTCGGCGGATATTTTGAAGGATGCGAATTCCTCCACGTACCAAGAAACGACAACGATCAGCAGATGCATTGGCGCGAGTCGGCTCCACTCGCCAGCGATACCTTCGGCGTCGCCCTTGGCGCCTCCTCAAGCCGTCTATCAAGCCTTCACGAGTCCGACTCCATTTTCGTGCGGCTCCCCGAGATAGTCGGATCCGACTCCAAGACCCCAACAAGCGACCTCAAAAGCTACGATCGGCCGGGGACTGCGCCCGGTCGGCCGGGGATGCGCCGTCGGCCGGGGACTCGCCCGGTCGGCCGGGGACTGCGTCGATCGGCCGGGAGCTGCCCAGTCGGCCCAGAGATTCCCTCAATTCAGCAAGTGGCAGCAGAGTCCAACCCGCCGCCTCCCAGCCCAGCCACCCTTGTCCAAGTCGCTGTGGTGGCGATCGAAGATAGTAGCACCTTCATGGGCACAGCCATCCTCAAGTTCCTAGTCGACAAGGAGTTGCTGCAGATGAGACTACGGCTCGGCAAGTACAACGCCGGCGGCAGCCTACACCATAGTCAGCAGAGAGAATTAGTCGGGCCTTGGCGTCCTTTGGTGTCCACAGTGCTGCGTAGAATCGAAACAAGGCCAGCGATCCTCAAGGACATCCATCGAGGCGAGTGTGGTCACCATGCGGACTCGAGGCGCTCGTGGCCAAAGCCTTCGACACGGTTTCTTTTGGCCGACCGCCTGGAAGAAGCTAAAGAACTAGTCCGAAGTGCAAGGGGTGCGGTGTTCGCTCCAAGCCTCTTGACCGCTTCTGCTCAAGACAATCCCCATCGCTGGCCCTTCGCAGTTTGGGGCTTGGACATGGTGGTACCTTTCAAGGCGGCCCGGGCGGCTGACTCATTTGCTCGTCGCGGTGGACAAGTTCACCAAGTGGGTAGAAGCAAAGCCCATCAAGAAATTAAATGGGCCCACAGCGGTGACCTTCATTGCCGACATCATGGTGCGATGCGGCATACCGCATAGCATCATCACGAACAGCGGCACCAATTTACGCCAAAAGCGCCTGGCTCGTTTACTGCGCGACGTAGGGCATCCGACTGGACCTAGCGTCCGTTGCCCATCCGCAGTCAAACGGCCAGGTGGAGCGGACCAACGGCCTCATCCTATCCGGCATCAAGCCTCGATTGGTCGAACCACTCGGCGCTTCGGCGGCTGTTGGAATGGAAGAGCTGCTGCCGTCCTCTGGAGTCTGCGCCACGACCCGAGCAGATCAACCGGCTTCACGCCGTTCTTCCTCGTCTACGGTGCCGAATCCGTCATCCCGACGGATATACAATTCGACTCTCCGTGAGTCTCTATGTACACTGAAGAGGAGGCTGAAGAAGCACGCCAAGACGGCGTCGACCTGCTGGAAGAGGGCCGACTGTTGGCACTCAGTCGGTCCAGCATCTACCAGCAGAGTCTGCGCCGATACTACAACCGCAAGGTCAAGCCAAGATCATTCCAAGAGGGCGACCTTGTGCTCCGGCTGATTCAGAGAACAACCGGCCAGCACAAGTTGTCGGCGCCTTGGAAAGGTCCCTTCATCATCAGCAAGGTGCTAGGGAACGATGCCTACTACTTGATAGACACGCAGAAGCCTCGAGCACGCAAGAGGGACGACTCCGGCAAAGAAACAAAGCGCCCGTGGAACGCAAATCTTCTTCGAAGATTTTTCAGTTGATGCAGTATGTATCACGCTACCCCCTTTTTTGTATTAAGTACTAAGACTTTAGGCCCCCCGAGACGAGCTCGGGGACTGCCTTTTTTATTCTCTGTATGATATGGATCTCGCTTCCGAAATGCTTCCTCCCTTTTTATCATACTGTCTGGCACCGGGTCCGACTAGTCGGCCCGGGGACTCGCCGCCTTGCGCTATGAAATGCTCCCTGAGGTCAGACAAGTAATGTGCTAAGCTCAAAGCCATCTCCTATGGAAAGCCGCAGCTCATGAAAGCTGTCGATAGCGAAGCGGAAAGAGCGAGCGCACACATGAAAAACGGCTAAGGACTTAAGAGCTACGCATAGCCCAAGCCGGCTCCCAGTTTCCCCCTACTGAGCCGACTCACGAGCAGTCGGCTCATAGTTTCAACCTTCATCAAGGACGACCGACTTTCGAGAGTCGGCCTGTCGACCTTCAGCCAAACTTGCTACGGCGTTCTAAACGACTAAGTACTTGCCCCCCTAAGTAGCCGCGCTTGACCCGGCGGCGATCCATGAGCGGCTGCCCGATTAACAAGGCGGCAACGAAGGAAGGCGGCAAAGGAAAAAAAAGTCTAAAGAGCCAAAGCAAAGAAAGGCGGAAATTTGATAAATATGTACATAAGGCCCTTGGCGAATACACCCTGGTGGAATTGTTTAAGCCGACAAGTTTTCAAAGTACAAAAGAGGCAGTAAAGCCGATGCACTCTAGGGGCGGCCTCCGGCCGGAGGGCCGGAGGCGGCGGCGGCGTCCAACGTCGAGGCGGTCGGTGGCGGTCTCGGCTGGTCGCCTTCGGCGGCAGTCGCTGGTCCTTCGAGGCTCGTTCTTGGGCGCGATCAGCTGAGGCTGGCCGCTTGCTCCGTGTTCTGGCGCCTCCTCCTCCTCGCCTCCGTCCTCCGACTTCGCCCTCGCCGGTCTTTGGGCCGATTACCTCCGCCGAGTCTTCCTCGTACCACAGGTGCATCGAACCACTCGGGCGGAACCTCCTCGCCGTCGGCGATCCGCTCACAGCACAAAGACACTGGTGTCCGTGTACTCGGCGATGGCGCGCAGCGTCGACAAGGGCGCCACGGCTAACTTCGGCTTGGGCCTCGGACGGAATGCGGCCAGCGGTCGAGTCAGCCAGTACCACCCCTTGGCGAACTCGGGCCCGTCGTGCTCGGCGGGGGCGAGCCCTTCAAGCTTCAAGCGACCGGCGGCGACCTCGGCCCGGTTGCCGTCCGACCTGGCGGTGCACGAGCGGCACCTCCGGCCTGGGCGTTAATGACTTGGGCGCGGCGCGTTGAAGCGACGCATCAAGCGGTGGCGGTGGCGAACCCGATGCTCAAGATCGCTCGTCGACAGTTCGGGGGGCGTTGGCGGCGATCACTTCGCCCTGCGCCCTCTGCTCCTCCCGATCCGCCTCGATGGCCGGAGGGACGGCCTGCGAGTGGCCGGGGAAGAAGTCTGCCAAAGACAAGAAAAGGAGACAGTCAGAAAAACCAGAAGACAGTTCGACAAAGAGTCGAAAGACCAAAAAGAAAGCCATGAGTTACCATCGGCGATGTCCTCGAGCGCGTGATAGCCCGAGGTCGGCGCCGCCTCCGCAGTCGGTCGGCGGCCCGCTCCATCGCGAACTTCGGCTGGGAGGCCCTCTTCCGCGACTTGGCGTCCTCCTGTGCTTTCGAAGCGGGTCATACGCTTTCGGCCAGCTGCGTCGCGGAAGGTCGCGCTCTTGAACGAGCTTGTCGCACTCTTCCTCCTTAAGCGCGACGCAGGGCGTTGGCCTCATCCAGCTGCCCTTGAAGGCGGCATTGGCGTCTGAAGCCCAAAGAAAGATAAAGCATCGTCGACAAAGAAGGTCGCCGGGAGATCCGGCCCGATCGCTCAACGGTCGGCCCGAATCTCGGGACTACAGCCTGGTAAGGCCAGCGCCCAGCGAGAAGAAAGAGGAAATGCCGGAGAGATCGGCCCGGCCCTCGGCGATCGGCCCGAATCTCGGGACTACAGCCCGTAGTCGCCAGCGCGCCCGTGAAGAAGGAAGAATCCGCTCACCTCGACTCTCCGCCAGGATCGGGCGGTCCGCTTCCTCGGCTCCTCAACGTTGCGGTTGAAGGCGTGCGCGGAGGTTGTGATACTCCTGCAAGGCGGCGAGCAAAGTCAGCCTTGAGAGCTCGCTAGAAGGAGTTCCGAGCCGCCTGCTCAGCAGCCGACTCCAAACTCGGGGACTACACCCAGTGGGTGCGCTGGCGCGCCCCCACAGAAAAAGACAAGAGACTAAAAAGGAAAAAACAAAGCATACCCGGACGGAGGCGCAGGAACCGAGTCGTCTTAGTGTAGAGTTGAAGGGCGTCTCGCCGTTGCGCAACTTGGACTGAGCGTCGAAGCGCTGGTTCAGCGGGCAGTGCGCGCCTTGCGCACCAGGCGGTGGTGGCGGCGCTGGAGGCTTCGGCATCCAGGTTCGCCATGCCGGCGACGTCAGTCTCCCGAGCTCGCGGTGCGGAGCTCGTCCTCTCGACCCGGCGGCGTGTCGGCACGGCGACCTGGAGAAGTAGCTGCGCATCGGCGTTGTCCGCAGTCGGCGGATCCTGCGGGTCCACCGGCTGCTTGCCATGCGGTCTCGAAGACGGAGGCGGCGGAGGTGGCGGAGGCGGCGCGCGGGTATCCGAGCCCGAAGCGTCGCCACCTTCCTCTGCGAGAGGGTTGGCGGTGCCGACCTCCCCGGTCTGCCCCGTGAATTCAGGGGGCGGCGGCGGCGGGGAGGAACGAGCATCGCCCAGCTGGCGACGAACGCCCGCATCCCGTTTTGCGCGGCGCGCGCCGCGCCATGGCCTCATCCAGATGCCGGCTGGGCGTTGGCGGCGCCTTCTCGGCCTGCGCCTTCTCCGGCGCTTCGGCCTCCTCCTCGCCAGCGCTTCTCCTGCGCGTTCGCGCCCGCCTCGCCTCTCGGAGGTCGGCGGCGGGATCAACCCGCCGCGTGTTGGAGGACGTCGCCCCCGACCCCATGAGGGAGGGCACGGCGGCTCTCTCAAGAGAGAGGGGGGCGTTGGTGAAGAAAGGGGGGAGAGTCAGAAAGACTCAAGCAAAGTCAGAAAAGAAACAAAGGGCAAGGGACTTACGAAGAAACAAGCGGCGGCCTTTTTGTTGGGGAACGTTGCAGAAAATTAAAATTTTTCCTACGGCTTCACCAAGATCCATCTATGAGTTCATCTAATCAACGAGTAATGGGAGAGAGATTGCATCTACATACCACTTGTAGATCGCGTGCGGAAGCTTGCAAGGTGATGATGGAGTCGTACTCGAACGTGATTCAGATCACCGATGCCCAAGTGCTGAACGGACAGCACCTCCGCGTTCAACACACGTGCGGAGACGGCGGCGTCTCCTCCGTCTTGATCCAGCAAGGAGGAAGGAGAGGTTGAGGAAGACGACTCCACCGGCAGCCTGCAGGCGTGGTGATGGTGGAGAAGAAGTACTCGGCGAGGCCTTCCGAGCTCTTACGGAGGAGGAGAAGTGTTGAGGAGGGAGGGCTGCGCCTTGGGAATTGGTACAGCAGCCCCCTCCTCCCCTTTATATAGGCACCACAGGGGCGGCCTGAGATCCAATCTCCGGGCGGCGACAAGGGGTGAAGTGCCCCCAAGCCGGTGGGCGCCCCCCCCTAGGGTTTCAACCCTAGGCGCGGGGTGGGCCTAGGGGTGCACCAGCCCCTGTGGGCTGGTTCCTTCCCTTTCAGCCCATGGGGCCCTCCGGATAGGTGGCCCCACCGGTGGACCCAGGACCCTTCCGGTGGTCCCAGATTTCTGGGAGACCCGAAACTTTCCGATGGCGAAACACCACTTCCTATATATTATTCTTTACCTCCGGACCCTTCCGAACTCCTCGTGACGTCCGGGATCTCATCCGGGACTCGAACAACATTCGGTGGTCACATACTTGACTTCCTACTAACCCTAGCGTCACCGAACCTTAAGTGTGTAGACCCTACGGGTTCGGAGACACGCAGACATGACCGAGGCGACTCTCGGGCAATAACCAACAGCGGGTGCGGATACCCATGTTGGCTCCCACATGCTCCTCGATGATTTCATCGGTTGAACCACGATGTCGAGGATTGATCAAACCACATATGCAATTCCCTTTGTCAATCGATGCGTTACTTGCCCGAGACTCGATCGTCGGTATCCCAATACCTTGTTCAGTCTCGTTACGGCAAGTCACTTTACTCGCATCCGTAATGCATGATCCGTGGCAACACCTTGGTCACATTGAGCTCATTATGATGATGCATTACCGAGTGGGCCCAGAGATACCTCTCCGTCATACGGAGTGACAAATCCATCTCGATCCGTGTCAACCCAATACTTTCGGAGATACCTGTAATGCACCTTTATAGTCACCCGATTCGTTGTGACGTTTGATACACCAAGGCACTCCTCACGGTAACCGGAGTTACACGATCTCATGGTCGAAGGAAGAGATACTTGACATTGGCAAAGCTTCTAGCAAGCGAACTATACGATCTTTTATGCTATGCTTAGGATTGGGTCTTGTCCATCACATCATTCTCCTAATGATGTGATCTCGTTATCAACGACATCCAATGTCCATAGTCGAAACCATGACTATCTATTGATCTGTGAGCTAGTCAACTAGAGGCTCACTAGGGACTCATTGGGTCTAAGTGTTCACACGTGTATTACGATTTCCGGATAATACAGCTTATAGCATGAACAAAAGACAATTATCATGAACATTGAAATATAATAATACTTTTATTATTGCCTCTAGGGCATATTTCCAACAGTCTCCCACTTGCACTAGAGTCACCAATCTAGTTACATTGTGATGAATCGAACACCCATAGAGTTACGGTGTTGATCATGTTTTGCACGCGAGAGGTTTAGTCAGCGGATCTGCGACATTCAGATCCGTGTGCACTTTGCAAATCTCTATGTCTCCATCTTGAACATTTTCACGGATGGAGTTGAAGCGGCGCTTGATGTGCTCGGTCTTCTTGTGAAACACAGGCTCCTTGGCAAGGGCAATAGCTCGGTGTTGTCACGAGAAGAGTTTGATCGGCCCCGACGCATTGGGTATGACTCCTAGGTCGGTGATGAACTCCTTCACCCAAATCGCTTCATGCGCTGCCTCCGAGGCTGCCATGTACTCCGCTTCACACGTAGATCCCGCCACGGCGCTCGCTTGCAAACTGCACCACTTCGCTCCACCATTCAACATATACACGTATCCGGTTTGTGACTTAGAGTCATCGGATCTGAGTCGAAGCTAGCGTCGGCGTAACCCTTCTGACGAGCTCTTCGTCTCCTCCATAAATGAGAAACATGTCCTTTGTCCTTTTCGGTGCTTCAGATATTCTTGACCGCTGTCCGGTGTTCCTTGCGGGATTACTTTGGTATCTTGCAACCAAACTTACGGCAAGGTTTACATCGGTGCAGTACACAACATGGCATACATAATAGATCCTATGGCTGAAGCATAGGGATGACACTCATCTCTTCTTTATCTTTTGCCGTGGTCGGTGGTAGAGCTGAGCTCAATTTCACACCTTGTAACATAGGCAAGAACCCTTCTTGGACTGATCCATTTTGAACCTCTTCAAAATCTTATCAAGGTATGTGCTTTGTGAAAGACCTATGAGGCGTCTCGATCTATCTCTATAGATCTTGATGCCTAATATATAAGCAACTTCTCCAAGGTCCTTCATTGAAAACACTTGTTCAAGTAGGCCTTAATGCTGTCCAGAGTTTCGTATCATTTCCCATCAAGAGTATGTCATCTACATATAATAGGAGAAATGCTACGGAGCTCCCACTCACTTTCTTGTAAACGAGGCTTCTCCATAAGTCGCATAAACTAAACGCTTTGATCATCTCATCAAAGCGAATGTTCCAACTCGAGATGCTTGCACCAGCCCATAAATGGATCGCTGGAGCTTGCATACTTTGTTAGCGTTAGAGGATCGACAAAACCTTCCGGCTGCATCATATACAGCTCTTCCTTAAGATGTCCGTTAAGGAATGCCGTTTTGACGTCCATCGCCATATCTCATAATCATAGTATGCGGCAATTGCTAACATGATTGGACGGACTTAAGCTTCGCTACGGGAGAGAATGTCTCGTCGTAGTCAATCCCTTGAACTTGTCGATAACCCTTAGCGACAAGTCGAGCTTTATAGATGGTAACATTACCATCGCGTCCGTCTTCTTCTTAAAATCCATTTATTTTCTATCGCTCGCCGATCATCGGGCAAGTCTGTCAAAGTCCATACTTTGTTTTCATACATGGATTCTATCTCGGTTTCATGGCCTCAAGCCATTTGTTGGAATCCGGGCCCGCCATCGCTTCTTCATAGTTCGAAGGTTCATTGTTGTCTAACAACATGATTTCCATGACAGGTTGCCATACCACTGCAGTGCGGAACGTGTCCTTGTGGACCTTGAAGTTCATAGTAACTTGATCCGAAGTACCTTGATCATCATCATTGTTTTCCTCTTGATTGGTGTGGGCATCACAGAGCGGTTTCTGCGCTGCACCACTTTCCCGTTCGAGAGGTAGTACTTCATCGAGTTCTACTTTCCTCCCACTTACTTCTTTCGAGAGAAACTCTTTCTCGAAAGCATCCGTTCTTAGCAACAAAGATCTTGCCTTCGATCTTAAGTAGAAGGTATACCCGACAGTTTCCTTAGGGTATCCTATGAATACGCATTTTTCCGACTTGGGTTCGAGCTTTTCGGGTTGAAGTTTCTTGACATAAGCATCGCATCCCCAAACTTTTAGAAACGACGACTTAGGTTTCTTCCCAAACCATAATTCATACGGTGTCGTCTCAGCGGATTTAGACGGTGCCCTATTTAAAGTGAATGTAGCTGTCTCTAGGCGTATCCCCAAAATGATAGCGGTAAATCGGTAAGAGACATCATAGACCGCACCATATCCAATAGAGTGCGATTCGACGTTCGGACACACCGTTTATTTGAGGTGTTCGGTGGCGTGAGTTGTGAAACGATTCCACATTTTCTTAAGTGTGTACCAAATTTGTGACTTAAGTATTCTCCTCCACGATCTGATCGTAGGAACTTTATCTTTCGGTCACGTTGATTCTCTACCTCATTCTGAAATTCCTTGAACTTTTCAAAGGTCTCAGACTTGTGTTTCATTAAGTAGACATACCCATATCTACTCAAGTCATCGGTGAGAGTGAGAACATAACGATATCCTCCATGAGCCTCAACGCTCATTGGACCGCACACATCGGTATGTATGATTTCCAACAAGTTGGTTGCTCGCTCCATTGTTCCGAGAACGGAGTCTTGGTCATTTTGCCTAAGAGGCAAGGTTAGCATGTGTCAAGCGATTCATAATCAAGAGACTCTAAAGTCCATCAGCATGGAGCTTCTTCATGCGCTTGACACCAATGTGACCAAGGCGGCGATGCCACAAGTATGTGGGACTATCGTTATCAACTTTACATCTTTTGGCATCCACACTATGAACATGTGTAATATTACGCTCGAGATTCATTAAGAATAAACCATTGACCATCGGAGCATGACCATAAAACATATCTCTCATATAAATCGAACAACCATTATTCTCAGACTTAAATGAGTAGCCATCTCGTATCAAACGAGATCCGGATACAATGTTCATGCTCAAACATGGCACTAAATAACAATTATTGAGGTTCAAAACTAATCCGTAGGTAAATGTAGAGGCAGCGTGCGACGGCGATCACATCGACCACGGAACCATTCCCGACGCATCGTCACCTCGTCCTTCGCCAGATCTCCGTTTATTCCGCAGCTCTGCTGTGAGTTACAAATATGAGCAACGGCACCGTATCAAATACCGGGAGTTACTACGAGTCTTGGTAAGGTACACATCAATTACATGTATATCAAATATACCTTTGGTGTTGCCGGCCTTCTTATCCGCTAAGTATTTGGGGCAGTTCCGCTTCGGTGCCCTTCCCTTGCAATAAAAGCACTCGGTCTCGGGCTTGGGTCCATTCTTTGACTTCTTCCGGCAACAGGCTTACAGGCGCGGCAACATCTTTGCCGTCCTTCTTGAAGTTCTTCTTACCCTTGCCCTTCTTGAACTTAGTGGTCTTATTGACCATCAACACTTGATGTTCCTTTTGATTTCAGCCTCTGCTGACTTCAGCATCGAGAACACTTCAGAATGGTCTTTACCATCCCCGCATGTTGTAGTTCATCACAAAGCTCTTGTAGCTTGGTGGGAGCGATGGAGGATTCTGTCAATGACCGCCTCATCTGGGAGGTTAATGTTCACTGGGTCATACGGTTGTGCAACCCGCACATCTTGAGATGTGCTCCTTGTGTAACTGTTTTCCTCCATCTTACAACTGTAGAACTTGTTAGAGACATCATATCTCTCGACCGGGCATGAGCTTGGAAAACTAGTTTCAGCTCTTGAACATCTCATATGCTCCGTGATGCTCAAAACGCTTTTGGAGCCCGGTTCTAAGCTGTAAAGCATGCCGCACTGAGCGAGGGAGTAATCATCGGGCAGAGTTTGCCAAGCGTTCATAACGTCTTGGTTCTCTCGGGACGGAGCGGCACCTAGCGGTCCTTCTAGGACATATTGCTTCTGGCAGCTATGAGGATGATCCTCGGGTTAGGACCCAGTCCGTATAGTTCTTGCCATCATCTTTCAGCTTGGTTTTCTCTAGGAGCGCGTTGAAGTTCATGTTGACATTAGCGTTGGCCATTGATCTACAAGACATATTTGCAAAGGTTTTAGACTAAGTTCATGATAATAAAGTTCTTAATCAAATTATGAACTCCCACTTAGATTAGACATCCCTCTAGTCATCTAAGTGTTACGATCCAAGTCGACTAGCCCGTGTCCGATCATCACGTGAGACGGACTAGTCATCGTCGGTGAACATCTTCATGTTGATCGTATCTTCCATATGACTCGTGTTCGACCTTTCGGTCTCCGTGTTCGAGGCCATGTCTCGCACATGCTAGGCTCGTCAAGTTAACCCTAAGTGTTTTCGCTGTAAAACTGTCTTACACCGTTGTATGTGAGCGTAAGGATCCATCACACCGATCATCACGTGGTGCTTAGAAGCGACGAACTGTAGCAACGGTGCACGTTAGGGAGAACACTTCTTGAAATTTTATAAGGATCATCTTATTTACTACCGTCATCCTAAGTAAACAAGATGCATAAACATAATAAACATCACATGCAATTATATAGTTGTGACATGATATGGCCAATATCATCAAGCTCCATTGATCTCCATCTTGGGGCTCCATGATCATCTTGTCACCGGCTTGACACCATGATCTCCATCATCATGATCTCCATCATCGTGTCTTCATGAAGTTGTCACGCCAGCGACTACTTCTACTTCTATGACTAACGCGTTTAGCAATGAAGTAAAGTAGTTTACATGGCGTTCTTCAATGACACGCAGGTCATACAAAAAATAAAGACAACTCCTATGGCTCTCGCGGTTGTCATACTCATCGACATGCAAGTCGTGAATCCTATTACAAGAACATGATCTCATACATCACAATTCATCATTCATCACAACTTCGGCCATATCACATCACATGATCAATCGCTGCAAAAACAAGTTAGGCGTCCTCTAGTTGTTGTTGCATCTTTTACGTGGCTGCGATTGGGTTCTAGCAAGAACGTTTTCTTACCTCGAATCACCACAACGTGATTTTGTCAACTTCTATTTACCCTTCATAAGGGCCTTGTTCATCGAATCCGCTCCAACTAAAGTGGGAGAGCAGACACCCGCCAGCCACCTTATGCAACTAGTGCATGTCGATCGGTGGAACCGGTCTCACGTAAGCGTCACGTGTAAGGTTGGTCGGGCGCTTCATCCCACATACCGTTGAGCAAGAAAAGACTAGTAGAGGCAAGTAAGATGACAAGATCAACGCCCACAACAAATTGTGTTCTACTCGTGCATTAGAGAACTACGCATAGACCTAGCTCATGATGCCCTTTGGGGAACGTTGCGAGAAAATTAAAATTTTCCTCGGCTTCACCAAGATCCATCTATGAGTTCATCTAATCAACGAGTAATGGGAGAGAGATTGCATCTACATACCACTTGTAGATCGCGTGCGGAAGCTTGCAAGGTGATGATGGAGTCGTACTCGAGCGTGATTCAGATCACCGATGCCCAAGTCTGAGCGGACAGCACCTCCGCGTTCAACACACGTGCAGGACGAGCGGCGTCTCCTCCGTCTTGATCCAGCAAGGAGGAAGGAGAGGTTGAGGAAGACGACTCCACCGGCAAAGCCGACGGGCAGTGATGGTGGAGAAGAAGATCTCGGCAGGGCTTCGCCGAGCTCTACGGAGGAGGAGAAGTGTTGGGGAGGGAGGGCTGCGCCTTGGGAATGGTACAGCAGCCCCCCTCCCCCTTTATATAGGCACCACAGGGGTGGCGGCCCTGAGATCCAATCTCCGGGGGGCGGCCAAGGGGGTGGAGTGCCCCCAAGCTGTGGGCGCCCCACCCCTAGGGTTTCAACCCTAGGCGCGGGGTGGGCCTAGGGGCGCACCAGCCCCTGTGGGCTGGTTCCTTCCCCTTTCAGCCCATGGGGCCCTCCGGATAGGTGGCCCCACCGGTGGACCCAGGGACCCTTCCGGTGGTCCCAGACTTTACCGGAGACCCGAAACTTTCCCGATGGCGAAACACCACTTCCTATATATTATTATTTACCTCCGGACCCTTCCGAACTCCTCGTGACGTCCGGGATCTCATCGGGACTCGAACAACATTCGTGGTCACATACTTGACTTCCTACTAACCCTAAGCGTCACCGAACCTTAAGTGTGTAGACCCTACGGGTTCGGAGACACTTGAGACATGACCGAGGCGACTCTCGGGCAATAACCAACAGCGGGTCTGGATACCCATGTTGGCTCCCACATGCTCCTCGATGATTTCATCGGTTGAACCACGATGTCGAGGATTGATCAAACCCTCGTATGCAATTCCCTTTGTCAATCGATGCGTTACTTGCCCGAGACTCGATCGTCGGTATCCCAATACCTTGTTCAGGTCTCGTTACGGCAAGTCACTTTACTCAGTCTGTAATGCATGATCCGTGGCCAACACCTTGGTCACATTGAGCTCATTATGATGATGCATTACCGAGTGGGCCCAGAGATACCTCTCCGTCATACGGAGTGACAAATCCCGCTCGATCCGTGTCAACCCAATGATACTTTCGGAGATACCTGTAATGCACCTTTATAGTCACCCGATTCGTTGTGACGTTTGATACACCCAAGGCACTCCTCGGTAACCGGAGTTACACGATCTCATGGTCGAAGGAAGAGATACTTGACATTGGCAAAGCTTCTAGCAAACGAACTATACGATCTTTTATGCTATGCTTAGGATTGGGTCTTGTCCATCACATCATTCTCCTAATGATGTGATCTCGTTATCAACGACATCCAATGTCCATAGTCGAAAACCATGACTATCTATTGATCTGTGAGCTAGTCGACTAGAGGCTCACTAGGGACTCATTGGGTTTAAGTGTTCACACGTGTATTACGATTTCCGGATAATACAGTTATAGCATGAACAAAAGACAATTATCATGAACATTGAAATATAATAATACTTTTATTATTGCCTCTAGGGCATATTTCCAACACTTTTTACTTCCTTCCGGAAGCGGTTGGCCTTCGCGGCCGCCTCTTCCCGCTTGGTCGCGGCGGCGGTTCCCCTGGGTTTCTTCGACCTGCCGCCGGGCGCACTCGGCCCGGCATGACGCCTTTTTCGCGCCCGGCCTGGTTGGAGGGCCGCTCTTGGTTGGCGGCGGCGCGACGACTTCGCGTCGATGTCGCCCTCGGGCGGTCGGCGAAAGGTCGCCGACGGTCCGAGGCCGCCGTCTTCCTCCTCTCCGCCGCCTTGGCGTCGGCCTCAGCGCCATGCCCCCAAGTCGGGTCGTCGATGTCGCCGACCTCGCGGTCGAGGGACGTACTCCGCGCAGCTCTCTCGGGGCACCGCAGCGGGCGCCGTGAGGGATTCTGCTCAAAAATACCAACAAGATCGAGCTCAAGTCGGATACAAGCGAGATCGAAATGCGAGCGAAACAACTTACCATCAAGCGGAGGGTTGTCGCGCGAGTACGGCTCCTTTGCGAACTGCCACTCGTTGGTGAACTTGCAGTGGGCGATGAGGTTCACCATGTTCGCCACTTCTCCACGCGGCATGTCTTTGGTGCACAGCCGGCTTGGATCGTCTTACCGCCGCTCATCGGCAGATGAGGTGGGGCTGGCCTTGGAGCGGAAGAACCCGGCGCGCCACGAAGGCGGCCAGGAGATCGGAGGCGACGAGCCCCTCCGACTGCGTCATGACTCGGAGGCGCGCCACGGCGCCGACTCCGGAGGGCGAAAGCGACTTCGACCGATGGGACCAGCTAGGCGGCCGGCCAGTCAGCGGCTCGGAGTCGAAGGGCGGCAGGTTGACCCAGTCGCCGTCGGTGGCAACGTTCTTCACGTAGAAGTACGTCTTCTGCCACATCTTCACCGACTTCACCAGCGGGATGGGCGGAAAGGGGTTGTCGGCCGTCGTGCGCCGTGTCGCGATGTATGTGCCGCATTGCGCGGCGTGCGGCAGCTTTGTGCCGAGCCAAGAAAGAACTCCCCACAGCTCGAGGGTGGGGAGAACGCCGATGTAGCCCTCGCACAGGGTGGCGAAGGCGGAGAGAAGCACCACCGTGTTGGGGGTGAGGTGGTGCGGCTGCAGGTTGTACAACTCGAGGAACGAGCGGAGGAACCCGCTCGCCGGGAGCCCCATCCCGCGCATGAGATGCGAGCGGAAGATGACCCGCTCGCCCGCCGCCGGCGCGGGCCGGATCTCTCCCGCCGGCGCAGGGCGGGCCTGCACCAAATCCGCGCTCGGGAGGCGGCGGGTTCGGCGAAGGAACTCGATGTCCTCCGCATCCACGTCCGAGCCATCCCACTCGCCGGAGCGCGAGGCGGGGGGCGCGGCGGAGGAAGAGCTCATCGCCGGCAAGGAAGAAGAAAGCGACGGAGCGAGGCGAAGGAAGAAGAAGGGCAAAGAGCGGGGGAGGGAGTGCGCGTGCTGTGCCGCCGCTCCCCCTCAGCCTATTTATAGCCCCGTGGGCTGAGAAGCCGAGGGGGCGACGTGGGGATTAACTGCGCCCACGACCCCACGACGCCCCACGATTAAACCCCCGAAGTTACTGCCCGCAGTAACCACGTGGATGCTAACCGCCCTCGGCGGGCGGATCCGCTCGAGCCGAGGTGCGTAATGGCGAGCCCCACTGGCGGCCCGTCCGTCCGCAGCGTGGGCTGGCAGGCTATCGCCTCCACGGGCGTCGCGCGATAGGACCGTCTCGCAAATGGCGAAAGCGTAGCCGATCGCCGCGGTTTCCGCCACGACTTGCGGCGGCGGCCCCGCCGCGGACTCAATGAGCGACCGAGGACGCGGCAGCGAATCTCGAGTCGGCATCAGAGCTCGAACTCCCGAAGCCCCACGAGGCGCCCGTCGGGCCGCCCCGGCTCGGGACTATTGTCGAGTAATGGGCCATGGGTAGGCTGACCCAGGACCCATGATCTTTCAAGACATCGGGGCAGGCCGTGCCCCTCAGGCCGAGTCCCAGCTGGCGACCTTCGAGAAGGCCGAGTCCCAGCTGGCGACCTTCGAGAAGGCCGAGTCCCAGCTGGCGACCTTCGAGAAGGCCGAGTCCCAGCGGGCGACCTTCGAAGAAGGCCGAGTCCCAGCCGACGACCTTCGAAGAAGCAGAGCCCTCAGATGGCGACTCTGGAGCAAGCCGACTCCGGGCTTGCGACCTCTCAAGGGGCCGACTATGAGAGTCGGCCCGCGACTTATCACGAAGACCGATCGTGGTACGGCCCGTCGTGGCTGTCCCCTCGAACCCACGGAAGAAGGCATGGCTACTGATGAGCTGCGTCACGGGAGATCTCCGGTGGTAGCGGCTGCTGCCATGCCTCCTGATTCTCGACCACGATGCACGAGGCATTTGTGCCCACGATGGCGGCGAGTCGGCCCGAGATCGCCGGGCCCCGTAAGTGAGATAGCGGAAGGCGGTCGGAGAGTCCGAAGACGACCCTCGGAGTCGGCCTCCTCAATCGGCCGCCTCGGCCCGGCCCCACAAGCCATAAACCAGATTGGGCGGGGAGTGGCGGCGGTGATCGCTGACAGACGGCGGCACTGTTCCCGACCCGTGACCAAGCTGCGTCATCAAGAGCTGCACACGATGTTACCTTGTCCATGAGACCCTTGATCAATGAGCCCCGAAGCAGCGGGAAGAGCGGCTGCAAGAGAGATCGACGATCGGGGCCACGCCCAGTCAGATTACCATTGTACCCCCGGGGGGTAGGCCTATATAAACCCCCCGGGGCACCCATGCAAAGGGTTCGGCCCTGATAGGTTTTAGACACATAGCGAGAGGAAAGAGCCAGCCTTGCTCCTCCCTGCCTCCACACAGCTCAAGGAGCACCATTGTACTATCACCCCATAGTGATCATCGCGGAGACCCCGCAGAGCAGCGATAGGTGTTATCTCCTCGGAGAGCCCCGGCTGGGTAAGATTCGCGGCGTGCATGTCTTCGCCTCATCCGTTTCGAGCACGGCGACGTTCTACTCGCCCCCACCATGATAAGCCACCCGTTGGCATATGTCGCACCCAACCCCGACAACGAGCACCAGTACACTGGTACTTAGTCCCATAGTGGGCGACTTTTCGGTGACAAAAGTCCTCATGGATGGCGGCAATGGACTAAACCTCATTTACGAGGAAACTCTGCGAAAAATGGAAATCGATTGGAGCCGTATTGGCGAAGCAACACAACCTTTAGAGGAATAATCCCTAGCCGAAGCGCTGCTGCCGGAAAAATCACACTCGATGTGGTGTTCGGCTCTCCGGACAATTCTGAGATCCGAAGAAGTCATGTTCGGTGGCCTGTTCAGCGGCGGGTATCCGCCATATTAGGGGCGAGAGGCATTCACAATTTTCAAGCAAGACCTCATTACGAGTACATGAAGCTCAAAATGCAGGCCCGGCGGAATAATCACTCTCGCTAGTGATCCGGACATAGCACTCCGCGCCAAAACAAGACAGCCGCACTAGCCCTCGAGGCACTATCCAAAACCTTAGCGGCGAGAAGAACTCACCGTCTTTGCGCTCTCACGGTGAACAGGGACGACGTGATACTCGATAAAAGATCCAAGTCCACCTCCTTCAAACCAGCAGATGAAATAATAAAATTCCAGGTCCATCCAACGGACCCAACAAAGACGGCCTCCATTGGGGCACAATTGAACCCGAAGTAGGCGCCGCCTTTCGCGCGAATTCCTTCGGGAAAATTGGATATCTTCGCTGGCATCCTTCGGACATGCCCGAATCCCACGCAGTTGGCGTAACACAGCCTAAACATCCTAAAAGTTTAAGCCATCAAACAGGCTCTTGACGATTTTCGAACCCAAAATACAGGCAATGGGAGAAGAGCTAGCCAAACTCTTGGAAGCGGATTCATTAGAGATATCAAACATCCGGATGGCTAGCAAATCTGGTGATGGTACCAAAAATGATAAATCTGGCGCCTTTGTGTCAATTTTAAAGACCTCAATAAGGCTTGCCCAAAGGATCCTTCCCTCTCCCTGCATCGATCAAATTATCGGCGCTTCTGAGGACACGATTCGTTGTGCTTCACGGGCGCATACTCGCTATCATCAAATCAAGATGGCGAAGCGAACCAAGCCGCAACAGGCATTCATCACTCCATATGGACCATTCTGCTTCAACACGATGCCCTTCGGACTTAAAAATTCCGCGCAACATATCATCGCATGATTCAAACATGTCTGGCCACCCAGATCAGCAAAACAGTCGAGGCATACGTAGACGACGTAGTCGTCAAAACAAAACACGTCGAAACTCTAGTAGACAATCTGAGGCTCACATTCGACAACCTCAGAGCATATGACATCAAGCTGAATCCGGAAAAATGCGTTTTCGGCATACCAGCCGGAAAGCTGCTGGGTTTCATTGTATCCGGTAGAGGAATTGAAGCAAATCCGGCTAAAATCCGAGCTCTCTCACAGTTGGATATTCCAAAAGACCTCAAACAAATACAAAAATTAACAGGATGCGTGGCAGCCTTAAGCCGCTTTATCTCCCGTTTAGGAGAAAAGGCGTTGCCCCTCTATCGCCTCCTCAGGTGCACCGAACACTTTGAGTGGACGGATGCCGCCACTGCCAGACTCGAAGAAATAAAGGCCATATTGGCAACAAATCCGGTCCTGGCTGCGCCCACTCTGGGCGAACCAATGTTGTTATACATCGCAGCAACGCATCAAGTTGTAAGCGCGGTCCTCGTCGTCGAACGAGTGACAGAAGGGCATAAATTCCCTCTTCAAAAACTAGTATATTATGTATCCACTGTGTTAACCCCCTGCAAATCCCGTTACCCGCACTATCAGAAGATAGCATATGCGGTGTTCATGGCGTCCGGGAAACTCTGGCACTACTTTCAAGAGTGTTCGATAACAGTGGCCTCTGAAGTACCACTCAATGACATTATAAATAACCGCGACGCAACGGGCAGGATTGCAAAATGGGCTATTGAGCTCTTACCATTCGACAAAACTTATAAACCTCGACGAGCTATAAAGTCACAAGTTTTGGCTAACTTCGTCGCCGAATGGACTGAAGCCGAACTCCCTAAAGAGTACGGCGCATACTCCAATTGGACTATGCATTTCGACGGCTCCAAAATGTTGGCCGGTCTGGGGGCTGGCATCGTATTGACGTCCCCAACCGGAGATTCAGTCCAGTACGTACTTCAAATAATGTACACGGACTCCAACAACGCAGCCGAATACGAGGCCCTGTTACATGGTCTCCGGATGGCAGTCTCCATGGGCATTCAACACCTAGAGGTGCACGGGGATTCAAACCTTGCAATATCCCAAATAAACGGAGACTTTGACGCCAAGGATCCGAAAATGGCAGCATATCGCAACACTGTCCTAAAAATGTCAGCTCGGTTTGAAGGACTTGAATTCCATCACATAGCCCGAGATAATAACCAAGCGGCCGACGTACTGGCACGCATCGGTGCGAAACGTGATGTTGTCCCTCAAAATATCTTCCTGGAATGGCTCTTCAAGCCATCCGTACTATGGGAAGAGGAGCCCGGTAGCGACAAACCGGAAAAAACCGCATCAATCGATGATTCAGCAGACGACATAACACCTTCATTACGTTATAATGGCGATAATCGCGCGTGGACAGAACCTTTCTAGCCTACTTGCTTAGGCGGAACTTCCGAAGACCAAAGCGAGGCCCGCTGCATAGTCCGGCGATCAAAAGCCTACAAGGTCCATGAGGGAGAACTTTATAAGAAAAGTACAACCGGAGTCCTTCAGAGGTGTATCTTCGAAGAGGAAGGGCGAAACCTCCTGGCTGAAATTCATGCCGGACTAGGCGGACACAACGCAGCAGCCCGGGCCCTTGTAGGAAAAGCATTCCGTACAGGATTTTATTGGCCGACGGTTCGGGCAGACGCGCAGGACTTGGTCCAGCTATGCGTTGGTTGTCAGCTCTTTGCTAATCAAAGCCATATGCCACCCACCGCCCTTAAAACCATACCCATTACCTGGCCGTTTGCGGTCTAGGGGCTTGACATGGTTGGACCCCTTAAAGGGGGAACCCACAAGCAAAGGTACCTATTGGTCATGGTGGATAAATTCACCAAATGGATAGAGGCCAAACCGGTCAAAACGGCAGAGTCCGGACCAGTGATAGACTTTATATCAGGGGTGGTACACCGTTCTGAGTCCCCACAAGATCATCACCGACAACGGCACGAACATCACAGCCGGCGAGGTTAAGTCATGGTGCAAAAATATGGGCATCAAGATCGACTACGCGTCGGTCTATCACCCTCAAACCAGCGGTCAAGTGGAAAGAGCAAATGGTCTAATAATGGCGGCATTAAACCCGGACTAGTGAGGTCACTTACTAAATCGACACACAATGGGTCGAGGAGCTCGACTCCGTACTCACGGGGCTGCGGACAACGCCTAACCGTACTACGGATTCACACCATTTTTATGGTATCTGGCGCAGAGGCGTCTTGCCTGTGACATTATTCATGACTCACCTCGAGTGTGCATGTATGAGGAAAGAGAGGCCGAGCTTGATCGGCGGGACAGCTGGACACATTGGAGGAAGAACGTGGCGTCGCGAAGGCTCGTTCCGCATTTTATCGATGCAGGCCGAAGATATCAAAGCGAGAAGCAATGGGTCACGACTTACAACGTTGGTGAACTAGTTCTCGCTGCGGACAAGAAAAGGACAAGCTCAAGCCCAAATGGGAGGGCCCTTCATTATCGATCAAGTCTGACCGGCGGAGCATACCGTCTATGAAATCGTCGGATAACCGACTCGAGCGAACCCATGGAGCGCAGCCCGCCTCAAGCGATTCTATGCCTAGCGCCGACTAAGAGTTCGTCCCTTCCCCGTCAAACTTTTACACTTGGCTGTCTTTTGTTTCTCTTTTTATCCTTTTTATTTAAAAGCCCTTACGGGCCTATTTTCGCATTTTTGCATCGCATGATGTGCCATCCGCACTCATTATTCTGGGGGCTTCTTTTACGAAGCTCAATTATCTGAGTTTCATACCCAGCACATGTGTCAAGCTTCCACATGTACCTTTTACTCGCCATTATATGCATCGATATGACTTAAGTTTTGGCCAAGCTGGGTTGCTCGCTCTGTGCTTACCCCTCGTTCCCGATTGTTCGGCTAGGAGGTAAAGGAGCACCTCTGCGATTATTCTTGCCGGTCACCGGATGTGTACCTCATCTTGGGTGAAGCCAAAGCTAGCGTTCTTAAGGGAATATTGGTCGGTGATTTAAAAGATGACTTTTACCTATCTATCTATCTGCCCCGGATGTTTCTTGCTTTCTTCGCAGTCCGGACATGCACTTTAGGGCATGCCTCCCGAAAAGAACCCTTAACGGAACTATTCTCCTGGAAGATGTTTCTTACTAACCATGTAATATAACATAACTAGTTGGGCACTTATGCGATAAAGCACTCATGACCCCTACGCTTGGTCTCCATGCATACCACGGTTGTTTCTTAACTAAAAAGGTATTCGGACACACTCCGGACTCTAGGGTCCCGAGGTTGAAGCGAAAAGGTCGGCAAAGACAAAAGATCTACAATCCGGCTAGAAGGCATTTCACATGTCACTTTAAAGGATAGCATACATTGTCAAATTCTTGATTGTATTCCTCCTCAATCCTGTCTAACAGTTGTCTAGCTTCTGATCCCGTTGGGAAAATTTAGCAGCCAACTCTACTTGGTTGTATACTAAACTCACAGGATCTCCTTCCCATCGGGCCCCACCGGTCCAACTTCGCCATGTGGTTGGGATCCGCCTTCTTATACAGCGTCTTCACCATGGCCCAAGCCTCCTGGCACCTTGACGGCAAGCGAAATCTTCCACAAGCAAAGCGCTGCCGCTCTCTCTGAGCTTCTCCAAAAGCTCCCCGAGGCCCTCGGGTAGGGTGAGGGCTGGCCATAAAGCCTGAACGACGCCGCTCATCGCCTGCCGAACCCATTCGAGCAGTTGCAGCAGTTCGGGAAGTTGATCACCCGTTGATATGGGCATCTCCTCTGCAAGACGACCCGTGAGTATACCTACAAGACAAATTACGTCAAAATGCTTCCTCGCCGAACTCTTCTTTTCAAAAGAGTCCGCTCAAGCACTTACTATAAATGTCGCGATGAAGCCGCTGATTCTCCTTAACGGAGCCGGACAGCTCGGCCCGAGCGCCTTTCAGCTCTTCTCTGAGCTTGGCGTTGGCATCCTAGAGCTTGTTCCTTTCCTGCTGAACCCTATTCAGCACACTCTCACCAGCCTTTAGCTGGCGCAGCAATGCTTGCCTGTTCGGATCTTGTCCGGCGGTACCTGCAATGTCATTATTAGACTCGCGCGCACGCCGCACAGCGCTTATATTTATTAATAAAAATGTGTTACCAGGAGGGATTTTTGCGTCTCCTCCTGCGGCGAAAGTCTTGACCTCAAGTTGGGCCTTGCAATCTTGCAGCTCCCGAGACAGCTGGGCGTTCTTCTCGGTAAGAGCCTGCGTTTCCAAATGATCCTCAAATCAGTTAGCATAATTGCTTTAAGTATCGGGGGCTACTGGTATATACAGCCATTAAAATTCCCTTACCCGTGTGTCTTTCACATACTGCTCCGTGGCTCTGGTAAAACCATCTTGAGCGGCACGGAGATGCGCGTCCCCTGCGTTAAAGGCATCCAATGCCTCAGGGGAAAAGCACGCTTCACGAAATACTATCCGGCGGCGCCTGTGGTTCATGGTGCTCTCCACCTCAGACTTGGTGGCGGACAGTCTGTCGGTGTCCTCCGTTGGAGAAGGATCCGGCCCGCGTCTTGCGCTTGCCTCCCCCTCCGGGCGGGCGCTGGAGCTGGCGATGTAGGTTGGATCGGCAACCTGCGCCCTTGATTCGGCGGCGCTTTTTCTCCTACAAAGATCATGAGCACTCAGGCGTTCTCTCGGAACGTTGCTCTGAAAAATCAAATACGAGCTATACCTTTGCGGCGACGTTTCCACCCGCACCGCGGTCCTTTTCCTCCTGCTGGTCCGGACTGGCCTCTGTTGGTCAGCCGCCGCGGGCTCGGCTTCCTGCCGTAAAGGCGCTTCCTGCAAAATACCATCATTCACGAAGGTCGGAAATGGGCAGGAAGATATAATGGTGTCCGGACTTCGGTCGCGGTCACCTGGGAAGCCGGACTTAGTCCGGGGTAGTCCGCTGTAATGGCAACCAATGCATTGTCTATGCTGAGCTGGTGAAACACCCCGTCGATTAGCTCCACCTCGATGTCCGGGTCCTCTTCGGAGGCCGGATCCAGGGATCTTTCTGGATCCTCGGGTTGCGGAGCAGGACTCACCATGTCCTCCACAGTCCGGCGTAGATCCTGCGCCGAAGACATAATGTGAGAAACTTAAACTTTGAAAGCAAGGGTTGAGCCCTTCAAGGTGTTCACTTACCCATCCCCTATGGTTGGTCATGGAAAATCCATTCAAAGGGTTCGTCCGAAGGAAGTCCTCCTTCTCCCCCTTGTACAGGCTGGACAGGATCTCCACCAGATCCTCGGTCGAATCAGGCCCTTTGCGGCCATGCCGGGTGGCATCGTCCTCCCCGTTGAAATCCCACATGGGGTGGCCTCTGTATTGCAATGGCTGTACCCCCCGCTTGATGCATGTCGCCATAACTCCGATCATGGTCAAGCCAGAATGGGCCAATAATCTTATTCGGCCCATCAAGTAATGGACGCTCTTGTCTTCCTCCAATCGGGGGCTCCGCGGGCGCCAGCTGAGGCGTTTCTTCAAGGGAGCAGCACTAAACTCCGGGAGGCCGATCCGGACTGGGTCTGGTAGCGGAGCGTCTCCTATATAAAACCACTCCGACGGCCAGTCTTCGGACGCCTTCTTGGGAGTACCGGATAGGTATCCGGTCCCGGTGATGCGCCATATTTCGGCACCGCCCACTTGATATATGGACCCCTCGTAAGAACGGGGTATGAGGCAAAACAGCCTCTTCCACAATGCAAAATGGGGCTCAATGCCCAGGAATAGCTCACAAAGAGCTACGTAGCCCGCGATATGCAGCACAGAGGCGGGCGTGAGGTGGTGGAGCTGGAGTCCGTAGAACTTCAAGAGCCCGTGCAGGAACGGATGTATTGGGAATCCGAGTCCCCTTATCAGATAGGGGACAAAGCATACTCGCTCCCCCTTATTGGGGCTTGGAGTGTCCTCCGCCTGCCTCCCACCTTGATAAGTAACCAGTCCGGCCCGGACTGGGACCATGAAGGCCGGAGGGAGAAATCCCCCCGTTTGGAGCTTCACTAGCTCGTTGTGCGAAACAGAGCACCTCCTCCAATTCCCCGGCGATGGGCTGGGAGCGCGTGAAGAAGATCCGCGATGACGATCCATGATGGAATGGATTTCTAGGTCAAAGGCGCTTCGATGGAGTATTCGCGGGAGGAAGACGGTGTGGTTTGGATCTGGATTCTTGCCTCTTTTATAGGCGAACGACTCGCACGACTAGGGGGTGAAATGTAAAAGACACCCTGGCTTTTCGCATTCGTGCGACGTGTGGAAGAAGGCCATTATTTGGCGTAAAAGCCGAGGAACACAGTGTTCGAGATGACGCCGGACTTTGTTCGGCAGGTACATGGAATTTGAAGGGAGAACCCGCCTTGCAACGCCGAAGACTATAAACGCGCTGGACTTATCGTCATTGAAGCCTGGTTCGGGGGCTACTGAGGGAGTCCTCGACTAGGGGGTGTCCGGACAGCCGGACTGTCATCGTCCGCCGAACTCCAAGACTACGAAGATACAAGATTGAAGACTCCGGCCCGTGTCCGGATGGGACTTTCCTTGGCGTGGAAGGCAAGCTTGGCGATACAGATATGTAGATCTCCTACCATTGTAACCGACTCTGTGTAACCCTAGCCCTCCCCGGTGTCTATATAAACCGGAGGGCTTTAGTCCGTAGGACAACATACGTTACAACAATCATACCATAGGCTAGCTTCTAGGGTTTAGCCTCCTCGATCTCGTGGTAGATCCACTCTTGTACTGCCCATATCATCAATATTAATCAAGCAGGGGCGTGGGTTTTACCTCCATCGAGAGGGCCGAACACAGGTAAAACATCGTGTCCCTCGTCTCCTGTTACCATCCGCCTAGACGCACAGTTCGGGACCCCCTACCCGAGATCCGCCGGTTTTGACACCGACACCTATTCTTAAGTTGCCTCTTTTACACGTTGCTCAACCATGTGCTTGTTGCAAGCGCTAGGCTTTGTTTCCTATATGCTCACTTGCACTGGATATGAGTTTCTGTTGATTTTGGGTGAGCTATGATCCTATTTTGTGCACTTTGTATTCAAATACAAAAATTCTTATGTGTGCACAAATCATGGGGAGCTTCTCTAGTTTCTTTAGAACACTCCTTTGTGCTTATCATAATATCTTTATTCTTGTGGCATGTAGGATCATTGGTCTAGTTGGTTCAATTGATATCCGTTGATTGCTTGCTTCAATTGGTATCTATTGATTGCTCGATTTCTTGTTTCTCTCTTTGTTATGTCTTTGTGGCATATCTTTCTATTGCAATCTTTGGGCCTCAATATAGTTTGTCTTCCTCCAACTACTGACAGTTGGATATGTGTATTGCATTCCACTCTTTTGTTGAGAAATACACAATTTATGGAGGACCACAATTTATATTGGCCTTCTAAGCTTTTCACCCATTTTGTCAATCGATGCCAATGGGGGAGGAGTCTCAGAGAGTTTTGTGGAGAAGTCTTCTGAGTTTTCTCCTTGCTTTGGTTTTGGTTCCTAAGCTTTTGCATCATTGGTTGTTGCATTGCATGGTGATGCATAATTCCTTGTATAAACTCTCTTGAAAGTGATTGTCATAAATTACCAAAATGGGGGAGATTGAAAGAACATGCAGTGCCCCCATGTATGGTTTTGGTAATTGATGACAATCTCTATGGACTAACGGTTGCCTTGAGTTATATTTGAAGGATTTGTCCATAGGATTATCTTGAAGTCCATGTGTTAGTTTTAAGGAGTTTATGAGATGGCCAAAGTGCTTTTCAAGGAATTATCCAAAGATTGGTCATGTGAGAGTTGAGCTTATTGCAAGCATATCTTGAAGAAGAAGATTGTGTGAACATTCAAGTTTACCTTCAAGACATCATCCTAATGAAGAGAGTTGGAAAGGTTCAAGGTTGATCTAGACTAAGTACAGAGAGTGATTCAAGTTGATCAACACACAAAGCGCACAAGTTGTACCGAGAGGGACCAAGTGTTCCCATGGTACGGTAAGCATTGTCCATTACGCTTTGTGTACTAACCCATGGTCTACGTGAGAGTTCTTTGTGGGGTTAGGTATGTTTCCATGGTCTTGTGTAAAGAGGAAGATCCCATACAACCCATGGAGGATGACATCAAGTGGTGATCGTCATCAAGTTTGCAGTGTGCAAGTTCAAGTGGAGCAACACGAAGAGTGGCTCACCCATAATGGAGTATGGGGGAGCAATCAAGCTTGAATCTTGCCATCCATTGTGGTGTCAATGGACTTGTGAAGATGTGCCGAAGAGTCGCTCACCCATAGTGGTCTATGGGGGAGCAATCATCTAGTCTTCATCGAGCCAACGCAATCAAGAAAGGTGGTCCAACTTGAGGGAGTCAAGATCGTAATCATCTAGCTCAAGTGGACCATGTGCAAGGCAAAGGTTTGCCCTTGATAGGTTTTCTATTTTACCGGTCTCGTGGTGGTAGTTGGGAGACTGGGTTATAGGATCGTTTGCCGTACTATCAAGGGGGGCTCTCAAGTTGGTAGCTTGATCGTATCGTCAGTAGAGAGCTCAAACCATTGCATCCTTGCATCATGTTTCTTGGTTCTTGTTTGGTTCTCTTTGTGAGTCTTAGAGCTTATGGTCATCTTGATGACAAGCTTGAGTTCATCGAAAACGGAGTTCGCATGCGTCTTCTATGATGTTTCCGGTGTTGGAGGTTTTACCGGTCTTATCCAAGGAAGGGTTCTCACCATTTTCTTATGGGCTTTTCCTCATTTGCTTCTTATTGATATTTCTATCAAAATTGTGTTAGCCCTTGTTGCTAGCTTTCCAACAAACTTGGTTCATCAAATTCTGAGCTCGTATGCGAAAGTTGTGGCTGTTTTGATATTGCCTGTTTTACATAGAGAGGTTGTACCGCCCCATAGAGAGGTTGTACCGGTTGACCGGTACAACCAGTGTTTGGAGCGGTTGTACCGCTCCAGAATTGGTCCGGAGGTTGTACCGGCCATGTACCGCTCTACCTCCGGACTAGCTTCTGTTGTGGTGCGGTTGTTGGGCGGTTGTGGGCCAGTTGTTCCGCTTATTGCCTGTTGCCGGTTGTACCGGTGCTCACAGCGGTTGTACCGCTCCTATGTCTTTCTGCACATAACGGGCAGATTCGTGGGGACCTATTTAAGGGGGTCTTCTTCCCCAATGGTTCCCCAACTCTTGAGCTCGTTTTTGCCCCCATTGTTGACCTTCTTTGAGCTTGCTAACTCTCAGTCCCTCCATGGATTCTTGCTAGTTTTTGAGGGAAAAGAGAGAGGAGATCTAGATCCACACTTCCACCAATCACTTTCTCCTCTATGTGAGGGGAACCCCTTGGATCTAGATCTTGGAGTTATTTGTGTTCTCCTTCTTGTTCTTCCTCTTACTTTCCTCCCTAGCATTAGTTGCTTTGGTGGGATTTGAGAGAGAAGGACTTGTGTACTCTGTGTGCCCTTGCAATTGCATTTGTGCATCGGTTTGAGTTCTCCACGGTGATACGTGGAAGTTACAAGTTGAGAAGCTTATTACTCTTGGGTGCTTGGTACCCTTGAGCTTGTTCCTCTTGGGTGCTTGGGCGCTCTAGACGGTTGGTTGTGTTCGGAGCTCAATCATTGTGGTGTAAAGCCCCGGGCAAGCGTCGGGGTCTCCAATTTGGTTGTGGAGATCGCCTGAGCAATTTGACGAGTGCACCGTGACCGCCCCAAGGGTTACCAAAGTGTCTGAGTTCGGTGACCGCCCCAAGGGTCGCCATTTGTGCGGGTTCGGTGACCGCCCTCAAGGGTCCCTTAGTGGAATCACGGCATCTTGCATTGTGCGAGGGCGTGAGGAGATTACGGTGGCCCTAGTGGCTTCTTGGGGAGCATTGTGCCTGTCGGTGTCAAAACCGGCGGATCTCGGATAGGGGGTCCCGAACTGTGCGTCTAGGTGGATGGTAACAGGAGACAAGGGACACGATGTTTTTACCCAGGTTCGGGCCCTCTCGATGGAGGTAAAACCCTACTCCTGCTTGATTGATATTGATGATATGGGTAGTACAAGAGTGGATCTACCACGAGATCAAGGAGGCTAAACCCTAGAAGCTATCCTATGGTATGATTGTTGTTCGTCCTATGGACTAAAACCCTCCGGTTTATATAGACACCGGAGAGGGCTAGGGTTACACAGAGTCGGTTACAATGGTAGGAGATCTACATATCCGTATTGACAAGCTTGCCTTCCATGCCAAGGAAAGTCCCATCCGGACACGGGACAAAGTCTTCAATCTTGTATGTTCATAGTCTTGGAGTCCGGCCAATGATGATAGTTCGGCTATCCGGACACCCCCTAGTCCAGGACTCCCTCAGTAGCCCCTGAACCAGGCTTCAATGACGACGAGTCCGGCGCGCATATTGTCTTCGGCATTGCAAGGCGGGTTCCTCCTCCGAATAATTCATAGAAGATTGTGAACACCAGGATAGTGTCCGGCTCTGCAAAATAAATTCCACATACCACCGTAGAGATAATAATATTTACACAAGTTCAATCTGCTGACGTATTTCGTGGCGTGACGTCACACCACGGCCAAGCCTTCACTCGAATCTTTTTTATCACCTCAGCGCGTTTAGCGAAGCGGTTTTCTCGTGTCCCCTTATTCCGGGATTCTCATTAATACGGACGTGGGTAAGCCAACCACGCCATTAATTGCGGCGCTTGGGAGATAAGCGAGTTTTATCAGGCTGGTGGGGACGCATAGTTTCGTCCGCCCATATATAAGGGGATAAGGATCCACCTTCTTACCTAGGCCTTCTTCCTCCTTTGCTTATCCATCTCCGCGCACTCGAGCTCCAGCGCCCAAGTCCGCACATCTCACCTCAACCTTCTCCAACCATGTCCGGAGCGGGAGGCAAGTGGATGGCCTCCTCCATTACGGAGGGGCACATCAAGAAGCTGCGCAGCGCCTCATATTTGTCCAGCGATATCACGCACCGGCTCCCCGACGAGGGGCAGCTCATCCCCACCCCCGGGCCCCATGAGAGGGTGGTATTCCTTCCCCATTTCCTCCGCGGACTGGGCTTCCCACTCCACCCCTTTTTCCGGGGGCTCATGTTCTACTACGGCCTGGATTTCCATGATCTGGCCCCAAATTTCATCATCAACATCTCGGCGTTTATCGTCGTGTGCGAGGCCTTCCTCTGCATCCAGCCCCACTTCGGCTTGTGGCTCAAGACCTTTAATGTCAAGCCGAAGGTTGTGAAGGGCAGCCAAGCGGAGTGCGGAGGCGCCATGGTGGGCAAGATGCCCAACGTCACTTGGCTCGAGGGCGCCTTCGTGGAAACCATCAAAGGGTGGCAATCGGGGTGGTTCTACATCATCGAGCAGCGACCACTGAATGGGCGTGGTCCCAATTCAGATCTGCATCTCCATGCGGCTCACTTCACGGAAAGAGAAGGGCTGCTGTGGGAGTAGTTCGAAGAGCCGCCGGACTCCAATCCTGTCTCCATACCCTGGTGAACAAGAAGCTCAAGCTTGTCAACGTAATCCAGGTCATGCTCATCCGCCGGATCCTCCCCTGCCAATAGCGGGACTTTAACTTGTGGGAGTTTGATCCGGCATAGTACCGGACCTTGAGCGGGCTCTTTGACACTACGTACGAAGAGGCCTGGAAGGTGTTGTTCAAGGGCGTCGAGGCTCCCGCATCTGCTACCGAAGATCGCAGATTCAGCTCGCAGCGTCCGGCTGGCGAGGTAAGCCATGTTATCCTTTATGGGACACTTGCTTTTCATAGTTTGACTATATGTGGGATCTAAACTCCCAATACCTTTAACAGGCTTGGCAGGAGACATCCGGACAGGTTAACTGTCCGGCTCCCCTTCCAGAAGTCCCAGCGGATGCCCGTCTAACAGGGCTGCTGGTCACGGCACCTTACGTAGTGCCGGAGAAGAAAGCCAAGAAGAAGGTCACGGGAACCCGGAGGAGTTCCCGGCGTCAGGTGTTATCGGATTCATCGTCCGATGACTCCGAGGCGAACTCCTCCCACGAGGACGAGGAGGAGAAGAAAGAGGCCTCTCCCCCAGCGGGGGGAGAGAAGAAAAGGAAGGCCTCCCCAACGAGGGAGGCCGAAGGGTCCAAGAAGGGAAGGACCCTTCCCCCGGACTGTTCCACCAACGCCGGCGACGGCGACGAGGATTGGCCCTCAAGGGCCAAGCCCCTGGCGAGATCGTAAGTATCCGGACTCCCGAATAACTCATAACTTTTCTTTTTTGTCGCATGGTGTCTTTCTAATGCCGCATACAACCCTGTAGTCCGCCCAAGGACGATCTTCCCGCTTCGTCGAGCGGGTCCTTGGGTACGTCGGATGTGGATAGCACTTCACTTCCGAATTCAGGATAACGAGAGATACCATAGCACTTCACGTCAATTCCATAGCCGAGAACTTCACTTTGAATTTCTTCGTCGTCCGATCCCAACCATCCTGACCGTGGTCCGGCAAGGGCTCTCCTGATAACGAGAGATACTTTAGCGAATTCAGGATGTCGCCAAAAGGCGAGTGCTGAAAGATGTCCGCAACGGTGAACTCCATGATCAGCGCCCAATCGGATTCGATTGGTAGGGGCGCGGGAGGTTCGGAGTCCGCCGAGGAGTCCGGCACCTCGGAGTCACGAGCTACACAAGGGACAGGGTCGGTATTCGGCTCCATTGCCGTAGAGGTAGCAGCCCCCGAGGCGGTGTCTAGCCACCCATCCTCGATCGGCGCAGTTGGCTCCGAGTTAAGGGTCGGAGCGGCCTCCAGGGCACTCTCCGGCAGCAGAGCTAAATCATGCCCATCGTGACAGTGCGGCGCACTCGGCCGTGGCTCGAATCCGTCGAAGATCAAGTCTCTGCGGATGTCGGCCGTATAGTTCAAACTTCCAAATCTGGCCTGATGGCCAGGGCGTAACTTTCGATCTGCTCCAGATGGCCAAGCGAATTGGCCCGCAGTGCAAAGACGCCGAATACAAAGATTTGTCCGAGGAGAAAAGTATCACCCTGGACCGCGTCATTGTTGATGATCGAAGGAGCCATCGGGCCTATGAGCGACTACACAGAGGAACTCTCAATGAAAGCACCAATGTCGGTGTCAAAACCGGCGGATCTCGGGTAGGGGGTCCCGAACTGTGCGTCTAGGCGGATGGTAACAGGAGACAAGGGACACGATGTTTTTACCCAGGTTCGGGCTCTCTCGATGGAGGTAAAACCCTACTCCTGCTTGATTGATATTGATGATATGGGTAGTACAAGAGTGGATCTACCACGAGATCGAGGAGGCTAAACCCTAGAAGCTAGCCTATGGTATGATTGTTGTTCGTCCTATGGACTAAAACCCTCCGGTTTATATAGACACCGGAGAGGGCTTGGGTTACACAGAGTCGGTTACAATGGTAGGAGATCTACATATCCGTATTGCCAAGCTTGCCTTCCACGCCAAAGAAAGTCCCATCCGGACACGGGACGAAGTCTTCAATCTTGTATCTTCATAGTCTTGGAGTCCGGCCAATGATGATAGTTCAGCTGTTCGGACACCCCCTAGTCCAGGACTCCCTCAGTGCCTCCACACCGCTTCAAATGGAGATTAGCATTCGCAAGGGTGTGAACTTCGGGATACATCGTCATCTCCGAGTGCCTCGGTTATCTCTGACCCGAGCCCTTTACTTATGCACTTTACTTTGTGATAGCCATATTGTTCTTTGTCATATATCTTGCTATCACATAGTTGCTTATCTTGCTTAGCATAAGTTGTTGGTGCACATAAGTGAGCCTAGTTGTTGTAGGTTTTGTGCTTGACAAATTAACCGTTAGGTTTATTCCGCATTTGTTCAAGCCTCTACCATAATTATTTTAAAATGCCTATTCACCCCCCCCCCTCTAGGCGACATCCACAATCTTTCACGAGCACCATCTAATTTGTCCCGACGAACGAACTTGAGGAGGATTGGAGCTTGGAAGACTGACTCGAAGAAGAAGCGCCGCCATCCGTCCGAGCGCTGCCCTTACGAGAACCAAATCCCTACCTATCTAAGCCGGCGCACCAGGAATACCCTCCCTGCCACCGGCCGCCGGACCGGCAGGTGATGTCTACTACACAACTTATTCTTGTGGACTTGTATTGGGCCTCCAACTGCAGAGTTTTGTACGACAGTAGCAATTTTCCCTCAAGTGGATGATCTATGATTTATCAATCCGTGGGAGGCATAGGATGAAGATGGTCTCTCTCAAACAACTCTACAACCAAATACAAGAAATATCTTGTGTCCCCAACACACCTAATACAATGAAAAATTTTATAGGTGCACTAGTTCGGTGAAGAAATGATGATACAAGTGTAGTATGGATAGTAGATATATGTTTATGTAATATGAAAATAAAAAAACAGCAAGGTAACAAGTACCAAAAGTGAGCACAAACGATATTGCAATGCTTGAAACAAGGCCTATAGTTTATACTTTCACTAGTGCAATCTCTCAACATTGATAACATAATTGAATCATATAACAATCCTCAACCTGCAACAAAGAATCACTCAAGGGTTCTTATCTAGCAGAGAACATAAGATGACATTGTTGTAGGGTACGAAACCACCTCAAAGTTATCTTTTTCGATCAATCTATTGAGCCGTCCCTATAAGTGTCACAAACAACCCTAGAGTTTGTACTTAAATAACACCATATGATATGCATCAGTCAACTCTAATGACACCTAAATACTCCAATGTCACCACAAATATCTGTGAGTCGATTATTCGATATGCATCAAACAACTTCAGATTCGTACCATTCAATCCAACACAAAGAACTTCAAAGAGTGCCCCAAGGTTTCTACCGGAGAAAGAAGGACGAAAACATGTATCAACCCCTATGCATAGATTACCCCAAATGTCATGATAATCCGCAAGTTGAATACCAAAACATATATCAAGTGAATCAATAGAGCACCCCATTATCAGCACGGGTATTCATATGCAAGACATAAATCAAGTGTTCTCAAACCCAAAGAGTATTCAATCCGATAGTAGTGAAACCTCAAAGGTAAAAACTCAATTCATCACAACAAGAGAGAGGGGGGGAAACACCATATGATCCAACTATATTAGCAAAGTTCGCGATACATACCCTCAGCCAGGAGGGTGAACTACTCCCTCATCATCACGATGTTCGCCGGGATGATGAAGATGGCCTCCTATGATGATTCCCCTCTCCGGCAGGGTGCCAGAACATGGCTCTAGATGGGATCTCTTCTGAAAATAGGCTTGCGCCGGCGGAGCGGAAGTTCTAGGTTAACTGTCGGGGGTTTCCCTATTTATAAGAATTTTCAGAGTTGAAATCACGCGAAGAGATGCCACAGGGGGCCCACAAGGTATCTTGGCACGACCACCCCTGGTCACACCCAAGTAACTTGTCACCTCCTCGTGGCTCTTCTGGTACTCTATCGAAGCTTCGGGGGTCTCTTATGTTCCAAAAAAATCATCAAAAAGTTTCGTCGTGTTTGGACTTCATTTGGTATATATTTTCTGGAAAACCAAAAACAAGCAGAAAACAACTCTTGGCACTAGTTTAATATGTTAGTCCATGAAAATCATATAAAATTCATATAAAAGTGCACCAAAACCATATAAATCATTTCTAACATGGCATAAATACTTCATAAATTATAGATACGTTAGAGACATATCAGCAGACGGAGGGGAGGCGAATCCACAGACTCGTTGGCAGAGATCGAAGGGAAGAAGTATTTCCCCAGTCGCCTTCCAAGAGGGGAAAGAAAAGCATATGGTGTGACATTTCAATGATATTTCCTTTGTAATTGGTTTCTCCACCCACTCCTCTTACCTCCCACTTTGCGCAGGCCTAAGATTAGGTATTCGCAGGTGGTGGCATTGATGATGACCTGACTTCTGAGGGCGCCTCTGGTTCCCCAATTCTCAGAAATCACCTCCTCGTCATGTTTGTCATTTTTCACCTCTTATACCACATCCCCTCAAAACTATAAGGAAGTGTGCAAAGATGAAAAAGAAATGATAGTGTCTCTCTTCACTAAGTAGAGCGAGGGAGGCAAGCGATGCCCGATCAGGCAGGCGGGGTGCAAGGAGTCAGAGTGTAGGATCAGAGTACATTGACCAGAAGGGAGGGGGTGAATGGGAGATTTAATTTTTCTTTTGAAATATTCAAATCTCTCAGCACAACATAGCGGAAAACTAACTAAACATAAGCGGTAAAATGAAGGTAAACTACTGCAGATAAATAACTAGGCCACACTAATGTGGGGTACTTAATAGAACTGAATTGATAAGTAAGACAAGGTAGTAGTATATGAAAATCAAATGAGCATAGAGACAAATCACATTCAGTATAGCAAGATGAACGCAAACACAAACATTTCGCAATATAGAAAGATATGCGCACAGGATTACAGGTGAACAACACAGATAAATAACTAACAGAAATACTAAAACAAATGTTGTAGATAGAAATGACCAGTGTTGCTCGATGGCAACATGCTATTTGGTAGCCAAGATCAGTCTTCTGCAAAAGAACTACATCTGGTTGGAGGGACGTGTAATTGAACATAGGCGCAAACCTCTCTCCTCCTATTCTCTTCAACATGAAATTCCTTGAACTTCAGTGATCAATGATCGGTTCATTGCTATATCTTTGTGCCTCTCGTCCTGATATTATGCTAAGTGTGTGGATGTGTGCACGATACCAAGCGGCACCAAAAGAGTGCCACTTAAAGGCCATGAAAATAATTGTGAGGTACTTGTTACATACACCAAACTTTGGCATATGGTATCCCAAAGGATCATCTTTTAATCTTATTGGCTACACCGATTCAGATTATGCCGGTGACAAGATTGATATAAATTCCACTTCAGGTACTTTTCAATTTCTTGGGAGATATCTTGTGTCTTGGTCCTCCAAGAAACAAAACTCGGTATCTCATCTTCCGCCGAAGTGGAGTACATTACCACCGGATCATGTTGTGCTCAATTATTATGGATGACACAAACTCTTAAAGACTATGGGATACATGTGAAACATGTTCTGTTGCTTTGTGACAATGAGAGTGTTATTAAGATTGCACACAATCCTGATGAACATTCTCGAACTAAGCATATTGATGTTCTTCATCACTTCATTCGAGATCATGTTGCTAAAGGTGACATTAACCTTAAGCATGTTGTATCGACAAGCAAGTGATGATTATCTTCACTAAACCTCTTGATGAGAAGATATTTTGTTGCTTGGGAAGTGAGTTAAACATTATTGACGCTTCCAATGTGAACTAGAAACTCACTTGGATGCATGCAAGGGCATGAGCTTTCTTGACTAATCCTTGATACTTCTCTTATGATGCCTATTTTATATCTTGGATACATTGCTCCCTTCTATTGCATCTAACCCATGTAGATACTTGGATAAGCTCCACTACACAATATTGCTCCAAATGTCTATATTGAGCAGTCATACATGAGCCAAGTATCAAAGATCTTGATTGTTGTGTTCAAGGGTCAAGACAACACCAAAAGTATCCTTTGACAACATATGACACAAATTATTCATTCTTGTCAATTTGGATATACATGTTGTTCCTTGCGAGACTAATCCATGTAGGAGGATGGACTTCAAAGGAGAATGGATAGATCCCAATTCAAACACATGAGCATCCACAAGTTCAACTACATGCTGACGTCAACAACAGCACCCAATGTAAGTTCTCACATCTTAGAGACGATTTACTCCAAGTCATGAGCAAAAGCACATTCAAATGATATGAATGCATTGAAATGCTTAAATGAAAAATGGTAACCCCATTTTGAGCTTAACGATGAGTATAACCTATGATCAAGTGTTCTCACTTGAATCCTAAGTCAATAGACTGTAACATAGGTGAACCAGTCACCGGCCATTTCCTAAATGAAGTTCTCTTGCATTCTGTTTCTTGCTTTGCTTTTTCTCTTGTGTTCAAGTTGACTTGCTTATTTCAAAAAAAAGAACTTCATCTAGCAGTTCTTTTATCCTTTCTTTCCTTTCCCTTCTTTCTCTTATGTTAGCTAGTTTCTTCCTTCTGTTAATTCCTTGCAAATCTTATCTGGATTCATTGCAAATTCCTATGAGATCTTATTGCAAAGTGAGCTAAGTTTGACAAGCTTTTCTTTTTGTCGTGAATTCGGTCCAGAATAGCACCGGTGTCACCGAATCTACACATTACAGTGCTTAACATGTTCATCGATCCAACTAAGGTGAACTGGCTCGGAACCACCCATGTGATCAGCCTATGATTCCAAGTTACCTCAGACTCAACGATTGATCCTACTCGGAGCCACCAAAAATCATTAGAAAAATATTCTTTTGCCAAAATTTATTTGTTGTTCCTTTTCCACCACCGCTCAATGATTCTTTCCCATCTACTGCATTCTATATCATCTCAGCTAGATGTACTTTTCAAGGACCCTACCTATTGACCAATGACCAAGAGCTAAACCCTTCTTGGAAATCATGTCAAAGGGGGAGAGAAATGAGAAGTTCCACATCAAAGCTTATCTAAAGACTCACTTATAGAGAGATACACATCAAAGCCTCTCTATATGAAGATAAATGCACAACTATAAGAGGAGATGGACCTATATGTTTCCAATTGGGGAGAAACATATAATTGATATATAATTTTATTTGCTTGATCATTTTATATGATCTTCTCCTCTGGTTTCGTCTCACCCTACCTACTCCCTGCATCTAGAATCTCAGATTCAGGGGGAGAGGAAGTTCAAAGTTTAGGGGAAAAAATCCTTGGAATTATATTGCAAAAATATTTATTGGATCCTTTGGGGACATGTCAACTCTTAAGGAAGTATTCACCTAGTGATACTAATCCCTATAGATGTCATCCAAATCTTGGTATTCTTGAAGTTCTTGCATTCTTCTTGAAGAGATATTCTTGTGTATCTAACCTTGCTTTCTCAAGTTTGTTTCTTTAGGTAAGTTGCTCAAGCACCTCAAGGTATGTGTATGCATCATACCCATGTGCATGATGATGTCTTGCTTATTGCTCATACTTGTTTGCAAGAAATCATCATGGACACACGGACACTTTCATCCATATCTTTTGCTCTGATGCATATGGCCAAGATGCATGTGACATATTAAGTATTCCTACCCAATTGTGCATTTACATTCCAAAAGAAATTATCTTTAAAGAATGCACACTTGTAGGGGGAGGTTATACTTGTTACATGCTTCTCAAAGCTTTAATGTGATTCTATGGTATATTCTTATTTGAAGCTTTGATGTATGTTGTCATCAATTACCCAAAAGGGGGAGATTGAAAGCACAAATTGATCCCTTGGTGGTTTTGGTAATTCATGTCAACATACATGTTGTTGGACTAATGTTTTCCTCAAGTATATTTCAGGAAAGGTTCAACCTAGGCAAGTAGATGGATGGATATGTAGACCCCTCAAGCTACTAAGGAACAATGTTGGCAAAGCTTCAAGACTCTACATTTTTAGTTAAGTGGTCCAAGACCACATTAAGTCCATAGGAAAGCCCATACTTTAAATGGGATGAGGTCTTGATCATGAGTCAGTTGCTCAAGTGCTTAGAGATATCGCTCCAAGAACCCTAAACCACACCCTCATATTCCTATCAGTCGAAAACCCTAAACCCTATCTCGGTACCACCGATACACATTACGCGGACCCACCGATATAAACTTGACAGATATCCACTTCCTAAACCCTAGCAACTCGGTCTCATGGAGATGGCATTCAGTCCCACCGAAGTGCGGTTGCCAATCTTCTGTTACCTATTGATTTCACTTCAGAATTTCTGAGTGGTTTCGATGGTTGTCACCGAAGTGTGGAAAGTGCTTAGGTCATCACCCATCGATCCCTTCGAGCTATTTCATTCGGTCTCACCGAAAAGCCAAAAGTTCAAACATTTTGCACCCGTTTTCACCCGGTCCCACCGAGTTGTGCAGAAAGGTGTGTAACGGTTAGATTTTTGGCGATGACTATATATATACCCCACTAACACCTCCTACTCTCAGAGAGAGCAACTAGGACGAAACTACCACCTCCCACCTACCGCTTCCCACAAGCTAGGCCCAGGCGGGGACGCGATGCTATATCTCACTTTACGCAAGATCGAAGGATCTCTCGCTTGAAGCGTATATAGTAACAAGCTGGCCCATTAGCGCTACTAAAATAGAAGAAGCGGGGATTTGACCCGAGGTCGCCCAGGTAGTGCGAAGCGTTACCAGCCATCGCGCCACGATTGCATTGATGGTACTATAGCACGCGCGGTTCACTTGAGGAAAAGACCCTAGATTTTTTTTAATTCTCCTTTTTTCGTTTCTTTTGTTCTTTGTATGGTTTCTTATTTCTTCTCCCATTTTATTTGGTTTTTTATCGTTGTACTCAGGTTTTTTCTCACTCTTTTCTTTTGGTTTCCCTTTGTTTCTTTCATGATTTTTATCCCTTTTTCTTTTTCTCATTTTCCTTCCTTTTTGTCTTCAGTTTTTTGTTTATTTTTGTTTATTTTCTTTTCCTTCTCCGGTTTTTTTGTTTTAATTCTTTTTTTAATTCTTTCTGCATTTGCTTCTTTGTTTTTAATTTTCTTTTTTCTTTGGTTTATTTTGTTCCTTTTTTGGTTTTCTTTCTTTCTTTTGTTCTTCATTCTACATTTTTGTATATGTCAACAATATTTTTCTAATACATGTTTAACATTTTTCCAACACAAATTTGACACTATTTTAAAACATGGTCAACATTTTTCTATACACATTGTGTTCATTTTTCAATGCTTAATTAAGATTTTTCAAATACAAGATTAACAATTTTGAATACTTGGTCAACATTTTTTATAGACACTTCTAAACCTTTTCAAATGCTTGAGTAACATTTTAAAATACAATATTAATATTTTTAATACATAGTCAACATTTTTTTATGCACATTTAACATCTGAATGGTTGATTAACCTTTTTGAAATACTTATTCGATATTTTTCAAATGCTTGATTAACATTTTTATATACATTGTAAAGGAATAATTTTCTTCAATACACGGTTAACCATTTTTTCCATGCACATTTAACATTTTTCAAACGCTTGATCAATATTTTTCAAATACTTTTTCAATTTTTTTTCAAACTCTTAACTAAGATTTTTATATACATGATAAAAAATCACATTTTTTAATACATTTAACATTTTTCAAATTCTTGATAAAAAATTCAAATACTTGTTTCCAGTTTTTTTCAATGTGTGATTAATATTTTTATATTCATGATGAAAATTCATAATTTTATTAATACATGGCCAACATTTTTTCTATAGACATTCAACAAATTTCAAATGCTTGATCGACATTTTTGAAATACATTTTCAATTTTTTTAAATGCTTGACTAAAATTATTCAAATACATGATCGAAATGTTTAGACACATTTTTTATACATTTTCATACGTGATAAACATTTTCTCTAGAGACATTTAACTTCTTTCAAATGCTTGGTCAACATTTCTCAAATAGTTTTTATTGTGTTTTTTGGTAATATATATATTTAGAATATTTTAAAGTATAAACAAAAGAAAAAAAATAAAGAGAAAAAGGAAAGAGAAAACATAACGAAAAAACAGAAAAGGAGGCTCTAGCCTCCCGCGCTCCTGGCCGGCCTAGCTTGCTCTCCCCTTCGGCGAGGGTTCCTACCATCTTGCTGAAGGGGAGATAGGGACCTCCTATGTGACACGCTCTGCGGCAAATTGCCGTCACGACACACGAACGGAGCCCCGACTAGGCCGGGCCATTTAGGCTCTGTGGCGATGTAAAAGTACATCAGAGACATTTTCGCTAGCCAATCGGGCTGGCTAGTGCTCCTGACATTCACATAGAGCGAATTCCTAAATAACCCTATTGTTTCCAAAGTTTTTCGAACATTCTCTTGGAAAATGTGAAGAATATTTTAAAAAATGTGAGTAATGTTTCAAATCATGAACAAAATTTTGAAACACTTAACAAGTTTTGAACAGTTATCGAAACATGTGAACAAATATTGAAATTCAAGCACAAATTTAACAACATGAACTATTTTCAAAAAGTATGAAGAAACATTGGAAAATTTGAACATATTTTGAAATTTGGCACATTTTTATTTATGAACGGAAGTTAAAAACAAGGACACTTTTGACGCTTTGAACATTTTTTAAAATTTGAGAACGAAATTTAACAACCGGAACACATTTCAAAGTTTTGAACATATTACGGAAAAAGCAAACATATTCCAAAAATTTCTGAATTTTTATTAAAACCCAAACAATTATTTTAAAGGGAAAGAAAAAGAAAAACATGAATAACTTTATAAAATAAAATCATTTTTTTGAAACATGAACTTTTTTAATGGGAACAAATTTTGAAAATTATAAACAAAATTGGAAATTCTGAATACTATTTAAAATATGTGAACAAAATTTGAAAAACCTGAACAGAAAATTCTGAACATTCTCTGAATTTTGAACTATTATTAAAAATTATTAATAAAATTCGAAATTCCGACCAGTTTTTCAAAAGCATGAATAAATTTTGGAAAACAGGAACATTTTTTTAATATCCTTAACATTTCTGAAAAGTTGCGAAAAATTTGTAGCAAAACGTGACGATTTCTTCTATAACTGGAGCATTTTCTGAATGTCTTGAACATATTTTGAAAAGAGAAATTTTTTGAATTTATGAGGAAAATTTGAACTTAAGAACAATTTTTAAAATTTGTTTTTTAAAACATTTTTTAATTTTTAAAAATGTGAAAACAATTGATGAAAGGAAAGTAAACTTGAAAAAGGAAAAAAGAAACAAAAAAAGAGAAAAGTAAAAGAAAGAAGAAAGAAGAAAAAGAAACAGAAAAATGACATAAGGAAAAAGAAAAACGAAAAAATAAAATCGGTTCCCAAAACCGGATGATGTTGTACGCGAACTGCATGCACAAATTAGGTCGTATATCGCATCGCTCGGCCGCCTCGCGTTTGCGAAGTGCCGGCAGTTTGACGCAAAGCGTGTCAAATGGGGAATTCTGGTGAGATATAGGAAGGGAGCCCAGGCGGGAAAGAATTAACAAAAGAGAGAAAAACCAGATTGGGCTAGGCCCATTCAGCTGTATTGAAGTAATAAGGAGTGGAGGCAAACTGGGCCTAGGGATTTTAATCCCATATCCGGGGCGAGAAAAAAATGAATTTTCTTTTCAGGAATCGATAAAATGGACAAGTGCTCACACAAATATCAAAGGACTTCAGCCATGATTGAAGATGAATAGATCTGAAGTTTCCCTGGAAAAAATGTACTCATCAAAGGACTTCAGAAAATTCCAAAAAAAATATAGAAGTGCATAATTTAATGTGCCAAAGGCAAGGAAAATAATCCCAGCTAAAAATCAGGATAAAACTCTTCAAATTTATATTGGCATTAATTCAAATTAAATCCTCCAAATTTAAAAACTCAACTTATGCTAATATCTTGATTAAACAAAGGAATTTTCTGGCCTTACTTTTTTGGAGAACTTTTTAAAACATTCTGGAAATCGGGATGTTACACAGTGCCTTTTTGTGGTCTGTAGCAAAGTAATGCTCTTCTTTTCAGTGTATGGACTAGCTTATGATGAATAATGTTCTTTAGATAAAAGACGGCTCCTACTCTGCATAACAATCTAATTATGACGCGTCTGTTTCAAAATGTAGAACACACAAAGCATATCTTTAATTTAAATATGTACAATCAGTGGAAAAGAAAGGCATTTATATCGCGTCTAATGTCTTGTGGGCTTCAAATTTGTAGAAAAGGAAAGAAGTTGATATGCAAACTCATTTTGTAAAAAAAAATCTATACAAAGCCGAGAAATTTTAGGTGCCATGTGCACTAGAGACAAATCGCCGGGATTTTTTTCTTCTTCTAGTGCACATGAACATGAAATTTACTTATTTATTTGGATGGATTTTACTAATTTAAGTTTGCATCTCAACTTTTGCGACAAAATACTATGGATTTTAGATGCATTGATTACTTTCATCCCTTCTAGCCTACACCATGCTTTCCATGAAGGCACCTGTGCAATTTTCGCGCTCATTTTCATTTTTGATCATTTTTGGTCGGGTGTGATAATCCTGTGAAGCAATATACCCATACACCAGGCAATGAGCTCATACGTGGGTTGCAGTTTCCAGTCCAAGATTGCAAAGGGGGCATATGGGTTTATGAGGCCGCCTCCTTTTAGCAGATTATCATCCCAAGCATATGGTCATATCTAGTAATTCCGATACCAGAACATTCCGCCGCCATGGTCACACATAGACAACCTCCTTCCAGTGCAATTTACTTTGCAGGATGAAATATACTCCTACGTAGGTACTGCAGCAGGTTCGCTTGCTGTGACTTTAGTAGTTTGCAAAAGGGTCGTCAGCAGAAAAACCAGATCCTATTTTGAAGCTCCGAATGGAACCTTCTTGAGGATCAGAAGGTACGGTGACCAGCACTGTAGAGGTTTCGCTGGCCCGTTTCACCGACCCCAGGCTCGACAGTTTGGACCGCGCCTCCTCCGTCGAGTCGAAGCCAACGGCAAACAGAATCACCACCTTCTTCAGCACCAATGCGGTCTCAAAGAAGTATTTGAGGAAGGCGAGCTCGCCTCGGGCCCCTCGGAAATCATGGAAAACCAGCAGCTTGATGCGCGACCGGACGCACTCTATGACACCACACTCGTGCCAGAACTTCAGGTTCAGCTTGCCAGTGGATCGATCGGTTTTCGCAGACTGAAAATTCGATCAGTCAAATGTATGCACATGCAGTTCATCAGCTACTGATCTGATAGCAACATGGCGCAGACGGAAGACAACAGAAGCGTCAGGGACTTCACCTTGATGTGGAGCGTCTCGACATTCGAAAAGCACCTGAGGACACCGGGAACCATCTTGGCATCGTTGCGGACTCCGAAACGCACCTCCAAAGCCCGGATTCCCACGCTTGGCACCATGGTGCTCGGGCTCACCCTTGTCCCAGCCTGCAGTTGCAAATCACAAATGCACCCAATTCAGAGAAGGGAGATGCCAAATTCACATCGACCGCTTAGGAATTTGTTTACATTGAGCCAATAGAAAGATGTGGCACCTTGATGATGGTCTTGCCGACCTCTAGGACGTGCCCTGAATCCAACTCCAAGTATCCCAACATGTGCAGCATGGGGGCATGGCCAATCTTTAGCCTGGTGCAGTTGCCGTCAGTGTCTTCAGGGCACCAGCCTCCCGACTGGATGAGCCGCTCAAGGCATGGCGCGTCCACCACGAAGATTTCTTGAACCGAGCACCCGATGATCTGCACGCGCCGGAGGCTTTGGCTGACAAGGCGGAGGCAATGCTCGAGCCTCTCCCCTTCGAGAGAGAGCGTCTCCAGCACGGGGCTCCTGTCGAGGATGAAGTCCAAATCCGTGGTGTTCAGGATGACGTTGCAGAGCCCGAGCTCATGGAGGTTAGGGAAGCAGGTGGCGCGCGGGAGGTCGGCCGTGACGGGGAAAATCCAGAGGCCGAGGTAGAGGCGGGTGAGGGTTTCCATGCCTAAGAAGAAGGTGGACGGGAGAAAGATCTCGAGCGGCCACGGGCGGTTGACAAGGGTGAGCTCCTGGATGCCCTTTCCGGCGGCGATCTGGAGCCAGGCCGTGAGCAGGGGGGACTCGGTGAGGTGGACGCAGCGGAAGGGGCCCGGGTGCGCGGCGAGGACGCGGGAGACGGCAAAGGCGACGCGCTGCGCGTACGCGGTGCCCGCGGGGTGGACGTGGGCGTCGACGAGGACGAGCGGGGCGGAGCGCCAGACCCCGCGCCAGCGCCGGGAGAGCGCGGCGGTGCGCGCGGCGTCCTTGACGGGGAGGCGGGAGACGACGTTGCCGAGGAGCGCGTCGGGGAGGCGGCTGAAGTGGTCGACGGAGTCGTCGGGGAGGAGGGCGAAGAGGCGAGCGTCGGCCGTCACGGGCGGCTCCGGGAGGGCGCAGTGGGTGTAGGAGAGGAAGTGGTCGAGGAAGCCCTCCACCTGATCCGGGTCAAAGCCTAGCTGCCGGAACATCTCCGCCATCACCGGGCTCATGGGAAAGGCAGGCACCCCGGTGTCCATGGCCGTCGCCGGAAGCGCCGCGGCGGGGACGAGGGTTTTGAGCGGCGCGTGCTCTCTGTGGAGTGGAGTGGTCAGTGGAGTGGAGTAGAACAGCGAAGGAGAGGGGAAATTGCTCCCGAGCCGTGGGACCAAATGTCACGCGGCTTCTCAAGTGTCCCGGGGCTAGTGGGGTTTGAGAGGGTTCCGCGAAAAATTCATCGAACCCTTTGAAAGGGCACTAATCTGCACCAATGGGCCGGCCCAATCGTTCGGCCGGTCGCGTCCGAGCCGTTGGATCTGAACCGTGTGGTTCATTGGATAAAAAAAAGATTCGCCCCGCATCTTTTTCTTCCTCGGGCTAGGACCACATCTGTCGCTCGGGTTCCCTTTCGGTTGTTGTCCTCGTCGCCAGTCCCCACCCACGCCGGCCGTCCTCGTTGCCGGTCCCAACCTCCGCCGCCGTCCTCGTCGCCGGTCCCCACCCTCGCCGGTCGTCCTCGTCGTGGCCTTGACTCCTGCAACTGTTGCACCTGTGGTTTCAGCTCCCAGCGGCGACGAGTGTAGCTCCGCCGCAGCCCCGTTCGCCATAGCCGCGCCCAACCATCCCTTTCTCCTTCGTCATCCATGTGCAAATCTACAACCGACGAGGATTAGTGCTGCAACCATCGTTGGCCTTTGCTAGTCTTTGCTACGACCGGCAATGGGAATTGCTGCAACCATTCATGTCGATAGCTACAAAAAATGATAATTTTGCTTCAGCATTCGTTCATCTTTGCTACGAATGGTGGGAATTGCTACAACCATTCATGTCGATGTTGCAACCTGCGAAGTCGCCTGAAGCTTTTTTGTCCATGACCATAGAAGCCTTTTCTGAAGGGTTGAAGCTTTCCCACACAACAGTTGAAGCTTTTCACACGCCGCTTGAAGCTTTTCACCTCTGCTCATAGAATTTTTTGCGGTTGAAGCTTTTTATCCATGATGTTTGCTACACACGACAATGAGGAAAGCTACAAGCAGTTGCCGTTTTTGCTACAACCATGAAGACGGCGAAGTGTGGCTAGCGACGACGGGTTGCGAATTTGCTGCAATCGGTAGTGGGAAAAGCTACCGCCGGTGACCGAATTTGCTGCAACCGGTGTGCGGCGGTGCAACCATCGTGTGGTGGTGCAACGAGCGGCGACATGGATGACCACGGGACTAGGATTTGCTACCACTAGTGCATTTTTTGCTGCCACCGCAGCGGCCGTGTGCTACGAGCGGTGCAACCACGGGGAGCTGCGACGAGCGCCCAACTCCGGCTAGCCGGGCGCGAGGGAGATCATGCGACGGAGAAGGGGATCGACAGGAAGAAGACGAGCGGTTGGGTGGGAGAAGGAGATCGGGAGGAAGAAGATAGAAAAAAAGGGTGGGCCCAGAGCCGCGCTCGACCGGCCGAAGTTTCGACCGACGCGTGGGCGTGAAGCGTTTTCCTAAAAGAAAATTGCACCGGTTTTATTTGAGGGGCTTGCCAACAATAAAATTAAAACAAACAATGACAAAATTTGCACACAATATTTTAAAAAAATGCAAGAATAAACATATAATAGTGGAATTTTTTGAGGGCAATCAAGAAAATATAAATAACACTTCCTTCAGAAGGTGATATTCTTAACAGAATAGGAAAATGAATATTTCTGAATTATTTTTGAACTAGGCAAGGAAGGTTTTTTTACATATTTGATGAAGATATGATCCAAAGAATTTATGAGAATTTTTGGGAATTTTGGGAATGACAGAAATGTAGGCTGTTTCACAACCTAGGGCAAAAATTGACACATGGACATGACACATAGACAAAACTGATGAGGTGCCGCCTAGTCGTAGCAATGCACCACAATTTACAAGGCTATGAGCATCTATATTGGTCGTGATCAGCTAGAAATAAGGCAGCGGCCCAGTGTTGTATGCTTTACGACCAATTTCGTGTAAGGAAATTATGACCTTTCTGACCAAAATGGTCGTTATGGTTTAGGGTTTGGAGCCTCCTGAACAGCTTATGACCAATTGGTCTCAAATGGTCATGGATTTATGACCATTTCTTCCAGGGGCACTGACAGAAGGTCACAAGTTGACACATTTCTTGTATTGGCGGCGGTGCATGCGGCGTCCTTGATGGGGAGGCGGGGGCAATGTTGTGGAGGAGCAAGTCGGGGAGGCGACTAACGGGGTCAACGGAGTCATGGGGGGAGCGAAGAGGTGAGTGTTGACTGTTATGGGCGGGTCTGGGAGGGCATAGTGGGTGTAGGAGAGCACACCGTAGAAGAGGCCCTCCACTCTGCCAGGTCAACGCCTTGGTGCTAGAACATCGCCGCCATTGCCGGACTCAAGGGAACACCTAGCATCCATGGCCGCCACCAAGCGTGCTACTCCTGTAGGGGGTTGTTTGATTCCCTGAAGAGGAAAGATGATGTAGCGCAACATCAGAAAGTATTGCCCTTAGTTAATTAAGAATCAAGGTTTGTCGAACCAGTAAGAGTCACCAAGCTAAAAGTGTAAACAACACTTGCACACAAACACAATATAAATGCTTGCACCCAACATGGCAAGGGGGTTGTCAAGCCCCCCTTGTCTTGCTAGTTACATGATTAAAAGCAAATAGATAGTGATAATAGCAAAACAGCAAAAAGTAAAGGAAAATAAAAGAGTATATTCTATAGGAGCTTTGTATTGATTGAGAATGGACCCGAGGGGCATAGATTCACTAGTGGCATCTCTCTCGAAAGCAGGTAATGGCATAGTAGACAAAGATAATGAGAAAAGTAAATAATGACAAAATTTGCACACAATTTACACAAAAAATAGGCTTTTTACAATATGCAAGAATAAGAATGTAATAGTGAAATTCAAGGAAAAAGAAGCTTTTGAATAAGTAATGAATTAGTACATTGATATTACCCTTAAAAAACAAAACTAAATTAAAAGTAAATAAAAAATAAAATAAAGAAGTTTATCTAAGAAAGAATGAATTAGTGGCACTCAGATACCCCTTTTAAAAAAAGAATGACAAAATTAATTAGTGTCATTGGTATTACCAATCAAGAAGAAAGAAAAGGAAAAAATAATAAAATTTGCGCACAATTTTTACAGGAATTGCGCATTTTTATAAATATGCAAGAACAAGCATATAATAGTGGAATTTTTGCAGAAAGAATTTTCCTATGCATGAATGATTTAGGGAAATAATGAAGTTGTCTAAGGAAGAATAAATTACTCGAATTGGCATTACACTTTAAGAAGGAAGAAAATAAAATAAAAACTAAAAAATGAAAATAATAAAGTTTTCTAAGGAAGATGAATTAGTGGAATTGGTATTACCCTTTGAGAAGAAAGAAAATGAAATAAAAACTAAAAAAATCAAAATAATAAAGTTTTCTAAGAATAAATGAATTAGTGGCATTGATATTACACTTCCAAAAGTAAGAAAACAAAAAAATTCATAGTAGTGAAGTTTTCTAAGGAAGAATAGATTAGTGGCATTGATACTACCCTTTCTGAAGAAACATAGTGAAGAAAAAACTATAACAAAATCAAAATAATCAAAATAATGCCAAAATTTGCACACAATTTCCGCAGGAAATACGCAGTATGCAAAAATAAACATATAATAGTGTAATTTCACAAAAAAAGATTCCTAAGAAGGACTGAATTAGTGGCATTGGTATTATCCTTAAAGAAGAAAGAAAATGAAACACAAATTTAAAAAAATCAAAATAATAGAGTTTTCTAAGTAAGAATAAATTAGTGGCATTGGCATTAACTTTAAGAAGAAGAAATTTAAAAAAAAATTAAAACAAACAATGACAAAATTTGCAGACGATATTCATAAAAATGTGTTTATAAAAAATATGCAAGAATAAACATATAATACTGGGATTTTTTCAAATAGTTCTTAGAAAGGAATGAATTGGTGACAATGGTTTTACCCTTGAAAAAAAAAAAGAAAACTAAAAAATCAAAATAAGAAACAATGAATTAGTAGCAATAATATTACCCTTCAAAGAAGAAAGATAATGAAAAAAAACTTGCACACAACTTCGTACTAAAATTGCACTTTTGTAGTATGCAAACAATAATCATATAATAGTGTAATTTTCACACATAATGCATAGTATTTATGTGTATACATTTACACTCACCCAACATCCTAATAATAGTGACAAAAAATAATAAAACCATCTAACAAAGAAAAACAAAAGCAAAAACACATAAAACAGGAAAAAAAACATAAAATAAACAAAACTGGGAGAGAGGAGGGCTGGATCACACAGTTAATGGGCTTCTATATACCAAATATGGGGTCAGTAAATAAAGGCAATACATGTCTGGGCGTCTGGCTAGGGCAACCCCATGATCCGACTTGTATTCCACCATGTGGACTTTGAGTAATAGAGCTTGGTTTAACCCTCAGAAAACAAACAACACAAATCAAATCTAATAAGAAACAAAAAAACAGCCAGGAAAAAAAAGTTGCACGAATCTTAGGTAAAAATCAACAGTCAAGAAATCAACTAACTCAAATTTAAAATTCAGGCAACTTACGAGTAGCTAAAGTGGCATAATAAATGTTCCACTACTTGTGTCATGCAAAACAATATGCATGATACTAGTATATAATACTTCCCACTACGAGCAGCCTCAACATCAAAATCCTTGTTGCTAATTTACCTTGTAGCTTGTGCCCACCGTCAGCACGTTGGTTCGGGATGATACGGCTTCCTTCTCTCTCTACATTTAATTTGTGTCACATCACCAAAGCAGTCTACGTGGCATATTTACCAACGATGATGATAATACGAGTGCCGGATATGCCCTCAGAGATAGCTCGAATTCGGTCTTCTGCTTGTATATCACCCGGTGCTTGCGTTTTACACACGGCCTTGCTAAACCAGCTCAGTAATCCTAGCTACTGGTTGGAGTAAATAGCATAAAACTACTACAATTCGAGTTAGGGTTCCAAAAAACTACCGAATTTACTTTTTTCGCTGATAACTACCAAGTCCGGGGTCGGCTGTTTCAAAAAGCCCAAATCGCAGTGTGCTTAAAGGTTAAACCGTTTTCTGACAGATATGGCCCACACGTCAGGTTCCACGTGGTACAAAAGTCAACGCCGTTAACTGAACAGTTAAGTTGACCGTTATGACTGGTGGGGCCCACATGTCATACTCAATAAAATTTCCAATGAGAAAAAACAATCGATTTTATCACTGACCGGTGCCGTCATCCACCTACCCCACGCGCGGACGAGCACGCACCAGGAGCGCGACCTACCGCCGCCGCCCATCGATCCCGCTTCCTGGTGCCCTCCGCCGTCGCCGGCGAGGTCGCCGCCGACCGCTGCACTCCATCCACCCGCCACCCGCCGCATGTTCCCTTCTCCGGCCTCAAAGATCGCCATTGCGCGCCATTGATGTGCCGTCCGAGCTCAGCCACATCACACCAGGCCACCGCCGGCAGCAGGACCGCACCACCTCCTCCTACCTCTCCCCACGCCGGCAAACATATCGCAGCCGGCTCCCACTCTCGCAAGAGCGAACGCACACGCAAGCCCCGCGTGCTCTCCCGGAATCCGGGCGGTGACCACTCCCGCCGAGCGCAGGCCCGACCCGCGAGAGGGTGGCCAGGTCGGGGAGAGCTACAACAGACACCGGAATCGAGCCTTGGCGTTGGCGGCGGCGCGCCCGCCATTTCAGCGTCAGACGCGGCAAATCTGCCGCCAGACGGCCATGGACGGTGCCACCGCCTTCCACCTCGACCTGCGCCTCCCGACCCGCCATGGTCACACCCGAGGTCGCCACGGATCCAAAGAAGCTCTCCTCGCCGACGAGCCAGCAGCTCTCCTCCCGGCGAGCCACCAATCTCTCCTCCCATGAAGCTGCACGCACATAAGGTGCTCGACGAAATGCGGCATAGAGAAAATGATTCAAAAGAGAAGGTTGAGGCTGACAGGTGGACCCCACATGTAAGCTAACGGTCAAACAAACAGTCAAACAAACGGTCTGTTTAGGTGCGGGCCCTACCTGTCATAATCTGGATTGATTTTAAATCACACTGCGATTTGGTTTTTTTTGAAACAGTCAACCCCGGACTTGGTAGTTATTAGCGAAAAATATAATTTCGGTAGTTTTTTGAAACCTTAGTCTGAATTGTACTCCCTCCGTTCTGAAATAATTGTCTTTCTAGAGATTTCAACAAGTGACTACATACGGAGCAAAATAAGTGAATCTACACTCTAAAACATGTCTACATACATCTGTATGTTGTAGTCCATTTGAGATGGCTAGAAAGACAATTATTTTGGAACGGATGGAGTAGTAGTTTTATGCTATTTACTCTACTGGTTGTAATAATAAGTTGGTCAACCACAAGTGGTCTCACAACACAAGCGACTGCTCCGTGTGCTTCCTCCTTAATTTCCCCATCTAATCAATGGCCGTGCTAGCTAGCTGTGCTGCATCGTATGATCAGGTCAACATGTCGCTTTGTTCAGAAGTTAAGTAAGTTGACAAAACTTGCTAGTACAAATATTGCTAGGATAGAAAAACTCAACTCGCAAATGACATCAACTTAGATAGGATTGCTCTTCTTTTTTTCCTTGTAAAATAATAAACCTGCAAAAAAAAAGTTATTCGAAAAAAAAAACAGGTACCATACAGGCCTGCATGCATGATTAAAATGTGGCGATAGATAAACAAACCTTGGACAGTACCGCAAGTAAGAAAGAGCACAGCAGCAGCAAAGGCAAGAGAAAGCAGCTGCATATTGTTAATCCAGAGAGTTGTGAGAGGGCGGCCAAGGCAATCAAGCGTCCAATTAAGATGGTGCACTGAAAAGGTAGGAGACAGGCCTAATTTATAGCGAGAGAGATAGAGAGAGAGAGACAGGGAGCTTCTGGACGAACACGGAGAGGGGGAGAGAAGACAGAGGGTTCATAGCTCATAGGAGGAAGAGGAGGATTGGCGGCTGACTTGGCTCCGAATCTCTTACCTCCTCCAGAGACCAGACTCCTCTTGGATTTTCAGGTACGAAATGAAGCTTCCATCTGCATTCCCATGGATTTCTCGGCACTGATCCAGCCCTACTTGTGCTCTTCTCCTGGTCAAATAAGTCTGCCTTGTGTTCTTGTTGATTTGGAATGTTAATGGCTCATCTGCGCTCTCTCCGCGCAGCAAAGGAAATTTGCCCATTTCTTGTGTCGTGTTTCATTGGAAGGAAATATCATCAAGTTTTGGTAGCTTTTTTCTTTCGAAAAGGGGATAGCCCCTGCCGAGTTTTGGTAGCAGCTTAAATCTTCCCTAGCAGAAGACTAGTCAAGTTTGGAACTGGGTTTATGTATTTCCTAACGAGATATAAAATTTGCATAAGTGCATCCATCTATTTGTTCCACGTGGAAGTTTATAAAATTGACCAAGTTTATAGAACTTTATGAATTTTCACTTGGGACAAATAGATAGATGCACTTATGCAAATTTTATATCTGATGTCAAAATATATTCAGTGATTAGGAATTAATTAGGAATTGTATATGTCAAAAAAAATTATAAACTTGGTCAAAGTTTAGAAAGTTTGACTTGAGACAAAACTAATATCCAGATTAAATAAAAACGGAGGGAGCGTCTATTTTCTGTCCCTGTACGTGAGTTTGGTTTCATGATTTGTGAAAAGAAGTTCCAGACATGACCGTAGCAATCATAGGAAGCAAACGATCATTACCTCTGAAATTATGAGTGGCTATTGTTGAAGGGTCTAAATCATCTCGAAATATTCTTATGTCCCTTATGTACACTCTTTTAGCATATTTCTTAGGTCAATCTGGATCATTCTATTGACAGACTAGTACTTCCAAGGAAATTTACCCATTTCTTGTGTCATGTTTCATGTGCCCTTTCGATTTCTGTGTTTTCATTTTGTCCTGCTTATGGGAAGGAACTATCATCAGGTTTTGGTAGCATTTTTTCTTTCGAGAAGGGAATAGCCCCGGCCGAGTTTTGGTAGCTTTAATCTTCCCTAGAAGAAGAAGATTAGTCAAGTTTGGAACTGGGTTTATGTATTTTCTAATGAGTTTAAAATTTGCATAAGTGCATATCTATCTGTTTGTCCCAAGCGAAAATTTATAAGTTCGAACAAGTTTATAGAAAACAATAGGAACATTCACAACAACAAAAATATCCAATGTCAAAATATATTCAGTGATGAATCTAATGGTATTGATTTGGAATTGTATATGTCAATAGTTCTTTCAAAACATGACCAAAGTTTAGGAAGTTTGACTTGAGACAAAACTAATGTCCAGGGAAGTAAAAAACGGAGGGAATGTCTATGTTTTCCCCCTAAACATGAGTTTGATTTCATGATTTGTGAAAAGAAGTTCCAGACATGACCGTTGCAATCATAGGAAGCAAACTATCATTACGTCTGAAATATGAGTAGCTATTATTGAAGGGTCTGAATCATCTAGGAATATTCTTATGTCCCTTATGTACACTCTTTTAGCATATTTGTTAGGCCAATATGGATCATTCTATTGACAGATTAGTACTCCCAAATCAAATAATGCTTTGTTTTTCTTGCATAAATGATGTTTACTGGACAAGATTAGACTTTTTGCAATCATATATATGAACAATTTTTCATTTACATATTGAAATACATTGTTTGACAGGCCTTGGAACTTATATTGTGCTTGACTGGATATTTAAGCTGTAGGGTTGGACTGGAGCAAGCTTTCCATCTCAATTCTCATTTTCTAAGGCACAATGAGCACACAGAATGTAATTCCTATGAAACATTTCATTGCTCCTGACATCAGGGATCACACCTGCAATGCTCCACAACCTTCAGTCCATCAAATGTTCAATGCTAAATCCGATATTTACAGTTCGGCAGATGATACTTCCCGAGTCTCGTATGCTGACCTATCAGACCCGAATTCATCCAGCTCTTCCACATTCTGCACAAGCATGTACTCATCGTCGTCGACAAAACCCAGTGGATTTTCTTTCCTGCCCCATCCTTCTAAATGTGAGCAGCAGCAGGTATCAGCTGCAAAATCATTGAGCTCTTCTTTGCTGTTTGCTGCTGATCTGAGCACTGGCGTTCATGGTGATCTTGAACATCCACTTGATCTCAAGGACTTCCTTAACCTCTCCGGCAACGCTTCTGACAGTAGCTTCCGTGCAGGAGGCAATGCCATGGATTTCAGTGAGCAGCTGGAGTTTCAGTTCTTGTCTGAACAACTTGGGATTGCCATCACCGACAACGAGGAGATCCCTCGGTTAGATGTGAGTACCTTTAGTTCCATAGTTGATCCTTCACTTAACAGCATTATCCGAGTATTTCTTCAACCAGCTTCTTGAGTTCACATGCGCCTTTATCATGGCTAAGTTCAGATTTTAACTAGTCATTTCCCATATAATTCATTCTTGCTTAGGACATATATGGCATACCGCCGCAATGCTCGCCTATTCTTGTATCGCCTTCATCTGACCATGAGGGTCTGCGCAGTGGGGGTTCTCCGGTCAAAGTCCAGTTGAGTTCATCACCATCATCATCGGGAGCTACAGCATGTAGCAAAACGAGAATGAGATGGACACTTGAGCTCCATGAGCGTTTTGTGGAGGCTCTGAAAAAGCTCGGAGGACCGGAAAGTAGGGTGACCACTCTAGTTAAATTTTTGGGGTAATTTTTTCTTGAAAATAGAACCGTCGATTAGACGTTTTGTTCCATGTATATATCTTGCAGAGGCAACTCCCAAGGGTGTGCTGAAGCTTATGAAGGTAGAAGGCTTGACAATCTTTCACGTAAAGAGCCATTTGCAGGTAAATGGCCAAATATCTTTAAATGCATACTCACAAACATATCATCACATTACGATGTTTATACACCACTTGTTATTTCAAAATGCAGAACTATCGACATGTGAAATATATTCCGGAGAAAAAAGAAGGTAAGACAACTAAGGTGAAGGGAAAATCTGTACAGATTAAGTGTAAAATACTTTCTGAATATTTGACATAGTGGCAGTTGTTTTCATTCATAATCTTGTCATTCTCATGAAGTTGCTTTGAGTTGTAATTTTGTCATTCTCATTTAGTTTTTTTGGCTCCATGTAAATGTAGTGAAGAGAACCTGTTCAGAAGATAACAAGGCAAAATCAGCACCTGGAATTGATTCTGGCAAAAAGAAGTATCTCCTCTCCAGAACTTGCTATCTCTTTTTATGTTAGCATGAGGGGCATGCACAAAAAGTGTCATCATAAACTCACATCGATTTCCATTTCTTAGGAATTTCCAAATGGCGGAAGCTCTAAGGATGCAACTGGAGGTTCAGAAACAGCTCCATGAGCAACTGGAGGTAACAACTACTCCCTCCGTTCCTAAATATTTGTCTTTCTAGAGATTTTAACAAGTGATCACATACGGAGCAAATGAGTGAATCTACACTATATACATCCGTATGTGGTAGTCCATTTGAAATCTCTAAAAAGGCAAATATTTAGGAACGGAGGGAGTATTAGCCTCTTTTATTTTGGACGAAATGGTATGTCTATATGCATGCTGCAACTTATCTTTGCAAGCCTCATTATTGGTTAATCTATGCTTTAACTATTTTATAAGAAGAAGAATTTTATTTGTATTAGTCATCACAAAACTTACTATATTCAGAAAAACTTGCAGCTAACCAGCAGTGATAACATTGTTATTTTTGCCATCAGGTGCAAAGGAAATTACAGCTGCGCATAGAGGAGCATGCAAGATATTTGCAGCAGATACTAGAACAACAGAAAGCCAGAAAATCTCCGGTACCGAAACCAAAGGAGGAAACAGAGGTCAACACCACTTCAGCTCCGTCGCTGAAGCGTAAACTTTCAGACACCAAAATAGAACACAACTCGCAGATGGATAGCAGAAGGCCAGAACTACAACTTGATCTTGAAAGTGAACCATGATGAACAATCATGGTGCATGCTTTGACCCTCTTGCCATGTAGAGTTCTAGTGCTTGCAATTGCATATATCCTGCTTTTCTTGGATATACCTTATGATAAGATCCATCCATTAATGCTGAAATAGGTTCTAGCTTAGCCATTGTATATAATTTGTTCTGTTGCTTGTTTCCATTGAAAAAACAAGATATTCTCATATGTAACTAAAGTAGCGTTTTATTTCAAACATTGATGTCGCATTGCTCCCAGTTTAGGCTCGTGAGCGTCTTAAGCATGCAAGATAAACTGAATTAAATCAAAGTTTGAGGTTGCGATGTGAACCCTACATACGGGGTTAACGTGGATTTCTCTCTAAAATACAACTCCTTAATCAGGGACGGAGCCAGTATTTGAACATAAAGGGGGTGAACAGAGGGAGTATATATATAAGCCTCTAAGGAGTCGAGGCAATTTCGATGGGTTTAGAATTTGATGGAATGGAATAAGTTGAGAACTGGATGTTTGGTTGATCTTACATGTTATGTAATGATGATACCTGCACTTGCTGCGATTAGTTGGTATACAAAAAATACCAAAACTAAAATATTGTTTCAACTTCTTTCTTTCTTTGCTGGTACAATAGCAAGAATACTTCAGCCTACACAACTTAATATATTTTTTTACCTTGATTATGCCTTTCTACGGAACTGGATGTGTGGCTTTCCAAAAAGAGTTTCAAGAATGGGTGCATTTGAAAGACATCTAAATGTGAGGAAACACTGCCAAATTAGTCAAAAACATAAATAGTCCATGTCCTGGCTCCTGACTGCAAATGTTGTCACATGGTAGAAATCTTTCTGTAGAATCCATGGGATCATCCAAGTACTCCTAGTTTTGTGCAGGGTTATTACCTGCAGGTATAAATTTCGGAATATTAGTGAATTGTACAAAGTCACCACAATATTGATCTTTCTCACTTTCTTACTGGATTTGTAGTTTGAGATTCATGGAAATAGTATCAATAGAGCAACCATGTTTGTAGCTAAATGCCTAACAACTGAAAATTCATGCAGCACAAATATTCATCTGAAAGATTAAAACACAGGAAGTTCGGTAATGAAGAACTTACCATCAGGATCCTGGTCGGAATGTACATAGAAACTAGCAGCTACTATCAGATAGCATAGAAATAGCATCAACCCTTTTAAGCAATTTGAAGTCCCATCCTGGAAATTCAGAGAAAAATAGAAGAGTGAATTCACGCAAAAGCAAGACAGGTGTCGACGAATAAGGGTACATGATTTTAGTACCTGCAACAAAAACGCGACAACTAGTACCGTCATTAAGAGGCTTGCGGTCTCGAAGAGATGAAAGTTCAAGTCCATTGGCTGGCCCATCATCCACCCTATCACTACACAAAATGGTATCTGCAAAATGAGATGCAGAGCAATCTGTCAGCAAAACAATATCTGATAAATTCAGATCAATGCCAGTAAGGCACAAACGGTTCAACCAACCTACCCCAAACATGGACATCTGTGTTGATGACCCTATTGCAACTCCCAGGGAAAGATCCTACAAGAGAAATACAAGAACTTTATGTGATCTGTGCAAAAGGAAGGACTGTTAAGAATTTTAAGCTTCTCTTACTAATTTGTCTTTCATTGCAAACATGACAGCACTAGCATGTTCAGCAGCATTCCCCACGATTGGAAGCAAAATAACACTGATGAACGCAACTGGTATATTCCAGGCCTGGGAAGCCCCCTGATAAATTTGCAAGGTTAATATTATCATTTTCATTTTAAGAAAAGTAATAAGCAACATAACTGAAAAAAGGTGTGTGTAATCATCTAGTGGATCAGTAAGAGAGCTTACGTCGATTGCATTAACTAAGTAGTCAGAGAGTACTGAGATCCAAATTGTCAAAATTGCAAGCCAGGCAATGGCTTCCGATTTTGAAATGTCAGGAGCTTCATTGTTGTCGGCATCCCCTACATTCTCACCTCTTCCCTGGTCCCATCAAATGCATATATGTAACTCAGAAACTTGAAAAAGAAGGTACAGAGAAATAGAAAGTCCAGTAAAGCATCATTGAAAAACTATGCATATAAGTATGGGCAATCCATTATTTACTTCATTTGATTCCTCACGACGGCGACTGGTTGTTAATTCAAAGTAGATGTAGCAAGCGTAAGCAACAAGCATGACGCAGCTGCTGAACCTTGACAAGGCTAGTCCTGACTTTCCAGAGTGGACTTCTGAATGAGTGTAATGCAGCACAGTAGGAGGCAGCAACCCCAATACGGCCATCAAAAGCAGCCCAGAGCTCACTACTGCCTCTGACTGCAACAAGAACACAGAATGATCACTCTCATGTCTCATCTACATTGTGCAAATCTGTGAACAGACAAGAATGGTCACCTTGCTGAAATTCTGCTCAGTTTTGCCACAAGTGACCCCTCCACTGAAAAATGCGCAACCGAGAACCAGAAGCAAGTTTGACAGGATGGACCCTAGCAGAGACTGCTGGACAACTCGTAACTTTCCGCTCCTTAGTGCATGGATCGATATAATCAACTCGGTTGCATTGCCAAATGTAGCGTTCAGAAGGCCCCCAACTGCATGCACATGAAATTTGTCAAGCCAAAGACAATTCGGATGCTACTTGGATCAGAATGCTTCAAAGAGGAGCAACAGAGTGAGACCTGTTGGGCCTGTGAAGAATGCTAACTGCCTGCAGTAAGAAGCAGAGTGTCAGATGCTTGTTCAGTAAGATCAACAAGGATCACCAAACAAGTGTGAAAACTGTAACAAATTACTCGGTGGCGAAACCCAGTCGTTCGGCCAAAGGAATAATGCCCAGCAGAGTCAGGGGAAATACCCAGCCCTTCAGCACAAACAAAGGAGTAACAGTGTAATATCAGGACAAGAACACCAAAAAATGCAGCATAAAGCAGATACTAACACAAATTGATGAAACAGTTCGATGCAATAATTTAGCACACATACATTATTTCCTGTCATGTCCTTGACGACGATCGCCACAAAGCCACACGGTATCAACAGGTTGAGCTTTGACTTGAGCAGCACAAACTTGAGGCTGCCAAACATCCCGAAATTCCCAGGGCCTGCATTTCTCTCAAAGCCGCCGGTTCTGCGAGACAGCCCTTCCGAGGCAATAAGCGTGTCGTCGTCGAATTCGTCTGCTCCATCGGAGAATGTGGAGGCCTGCTCTATAGGAAAATCAACGAGAGCAAATCCAGTGAATAAGTATGGAGACACCAAATTAAAAAAGATAAAAAAAAAAAACATACTGCAGTTTGCAAATGAGGAACGTATGATGAATGCGCTAGGCGGCAAGGTGAAAACTGTTGTGATCACTCACTTGAATGGCAGACTTCTGGCCATTTCCATTGATCCTGTCCATCTGCGAATCAATAGAAACCATTAAATGTACGGCAACTAGTTGGTTAATATTAATTGATCATTCCCACCCGATTGCCATGTTAATTACTGCAATCTCTCAATCAATTCTCGGTTTGATTCGGGTGGACCGGGAGTAATTACTCCAGAATGCAGAACAGGAAAGGAGAGGGATGAGAGAGAAAAAAAACCTGATGGGAGTTCTGACGGCCGGGCAAGAGCCGCCGGGAGTCGGAGCCGGCCGCCGCCGTCGACGTCATCGTCCTGATCCACGGATGAGAGCCTGACGCGGAGACGTAATCCTCATGGATGAATCGGAAGAAGAAGAAGAAGAGGGAGATGATCGGGAGAAATTAATTATTACCTGATCTCCTGCGAAATGCGCTTTTATATTATATCTCCTCCTAAAACCTGATCCTAGTTAAGGCGCCCGTCATCAATGAAGGAATCATGACGAGGAGGAGGACGAGAGGCGAGATGCGTGCATGGCCAGGTTAGGTTAGAGACGGGTACGGCACCACCTCGCCCCCACCAAAATCCACCTCCGTCTCTCTCAGGTTCCTTTTAGGTCGTGGTCTGGAAGAGAGGGAGAGAGAGAGAGAGAACGTCTAGAGAACTTTTTTTTTTTGAGGGTAAAGCCAACAGCTTTATAACTTAACTGCCCTTGGGCATATCGCCCAAGACACAAACGCCAACAGCTTTAGAACGTCTAGAGAACTGGGAGAGTCTAGAGAGAGAACGTCAGTTTTAAGGGGCCGCCTATTCATTCATTGCCTGAATATTTTTCAATCGGTTGATTTTTTTCAGCCGTTGATCTGACGGTCGGCATCTTCCTCCTCACGATCATCCAGACCACGACCATGAGTGGAAGAACACAGCAGTAGTAGGGCCAGTTTTTTTTTTTTTTTTGCAAAGGAGCCCCCGGTATTAAGGGACAATACTAGGAGATTAAACATATTGCAAGATAAGAAAATGGAGCTCATCATTCAAGAGACAAGATACAGTGATTTACTGAGGTCTCACGTAACACTGCAGATACATCGGAGCGTTCCTCAGATCAATAATGCTACAAGGAGTCACAGACTCACAGTTGATACGTCCTCGAGAGGCTACAAAACTTAGTTTAGAATGTAAAACAAAATTTGCAGGATTCGAATTTGCAGGAGTCAAGCTTCGGATAGAAGAGTGGTTGCTCGTTTGGTAAGCTTTGGTCATGATGCGAGGTAGCTCCGCAAGATGTGAAACCAAGAACACCCGGTTATCCTCTCCGTGACACTGGCTTTCCTCTCCTGGAGTTACTGGATCCGGCTTTCTTCTCGTCGCCCCTCTTGATGAACCCGGTTAGAACCTTCTTTGCCTTCGACCATTGCTGAACTGACTCTTCGTTTCTCATGAACGGGCAGACTTCACTAATTGTAATCTTTGGGACCACGCGCGGTTCTTCTACCTTGTTGCTCTCGTCGTGCCCTCGGGTTTCATGACCAGCTGAACCAACTGTTGTGACAGCAGATGGCGTTCCCGTGGAACTCAGCAAGTTCTGCTCAGCCGAGGGCTGAGTTATAGCCTCTGGGGATCCCAAAGATGTCATACCTAATGAGGTCACTTCCGTCCTGGATTCGGTGCGCGCGACAGAGGTCTCGGTAGCAGGTTCAAGTTTTGGTGGTGCTGGGTTGATGTTCGGCAATATCTGCGATATACTGAAAGATGTAGCCCCCATGCCTCCTACAAGATCTCTCCAGGCAGACTTCTGAGTCCACACAGAACCCTTTTTAGGTTCAGTAGTAGGAAGCTCATTTTGTGAACCTTCGTTTTTGGTAGAACGACCGGTTAGAGCGTCAACACCTTGAAGACCAGCAGAACTTTTAGCTCTATCAAGTACGGAAGAGAAACCATGCGTTCCTTTTCCTGACAAAACAGAGGATTTTTGTTCATTTTGGATGGCTACTGCCACAGATGGCAAAGACTTCCCTGTAGTCCTCCTGTCTGCATTCATTGAAGTAGACTGCTTCCGGTTTCTAGGTTCAGATAAATCCTCTGATTTCTGTCTCTTCTTTTGTGGAGAAATCTCATCAAAATGCTGACGTTTTTTGAACCGCTCATCCTAATATTTAGAAATTAATTAGGAGCGTTATTGCACATAATTGAATGGAAAAATTGTGCACCACAGGAAAATTATTCAGGCAAGTAACTGCAATATGCATACCTTATTCACTACTTGGTTTGCCCTATTTAACTGGGCAGCTGAGTTGTTGGCCTTGCGAGGAGCAATGTTGATCACAAGGTCATCATCCAATTCTTCTTCAGAAGGATCATCTGTTTCTTCCATTTGGAGGTCATCCAAATCTTCTTCAGGAGTTTCTGTTGTTTCTTCCATTGGCAAATCGTTGTCGGAATCAGAGGGTTCTGTCTCCGTATCAGAGGGCTCTGTCTCAGCATTAGAGGGTTCTGTCTCAGCATCAGACGGTTCCATGATGTTAACAACATCATCTTGTTTCTGCACTTCCGACGGATCGATTTGCTCAGTGTCCTTCTCAAAGAGCTTACTCATCACAGAATTCATGATGTTGCGCTCCTTCTCATATGCAACACGATTAAGAACAGCAGCATATTCTTCATTAGCTTTCTCAGGAGGTCCACAGTGCTCCTCACAGTCACAGAAATGAATTGGGTAGGAAGGGACTTCAATATTTCTGAAACTGTATTTGTGCTTTCCACTGCCTTTAAAAGGCAAAGGTTTCAGCTGCAAAACAAATCATTGGTTAGGAGAATGCATGCCAAGGAAATAACCGACATATTAGATGATCGTTTCGGTAGGAAATGCACAGCTGCTATTTTGATCAATATACTGCATGATAGATTACTCTTTTACCCGTGCTGTTTGTGTTACAACCAGTCTCAACAAGATATTTATCTACACACAATTTCATACTGAATTGCTATTTCTCATTCAAAGCCTAATCTTACAATATACACCTGCTAAGTTTGTCTCATATTCCATTACAAAATGAACATGATTGGAGCATCCGTTCATGCTTATAAAAAAAAAGTACAATGAAGCAATTCCAAGAACATGCTATTAATCATCAGGAGGGATGGCATACTATTACTTGCATGGTCACACCTATTTGCAGACTAAAAAAACTACGGAACACACGATTTGGAAAATTCGTTAAAACAGTCAGACCAAAGAATTATGCAACACAGAGAGACAACTCACCTTCCTCAATCTCGGGAAGTAGATGTTAAGCTTTGAACTTTCCAGAGCATCCTTCTCCAGCTTCCGCTTCTCCTTCTCCTCCTGCTTGTCCACATTATCTTTTGCAGGCATTTCTTGAGCAGCTGCCGCCGCCGCCGCCGCCGCCGCCGCCGCCGCCGCCGCCGCCGCCTCCTGCTCCCATTCTCGCTTCAGCCGAACGAGGTAGTGCTCCTTGGCCTTCTCCAGTTTCAGCTTCCCCCCTTTCCATTTGCACCCATTGTACTACACGCAAATTAACATCGTATCAGAAACCCTCTGTGCAACCGCAAAGCGAGATAGCAAACAGCTATAGGAGGGCCAAAATCTCGTTCATCTCCACCAAAGGCGCTCATTAGGGCGAACGGATAGAATTAACAAACCCCAATCTGCTACTATTAACAAACAAGGAGATGGTTGGATGGGGCGGCGGATGCTTACGGTGGAGAAGAGCTTGGCCAGGGCCTTATGGGAGGGGCATTGGAAGTCGACGTAGGCGAAGCTGCGGCCGCTGGTGCGCACGAACTCGACGCCGGCGACGCGGCCGATGGAGCCGAACACGGCCTCCAGGTCGGCCGCGGACACGCCCTCCGCCAGCCCGCCCACGAATAGCCGCGTGGTCACGGCGCCACCGCCGTCTGCCTCCGCCGCGGCCGTCGCCGCCATGAGAAAAGTGTGGTCGCGGAGCGCAAGACGGTGGCGGCGGCGAGGGCAGGGCAAGGGCGAGCAGAAGGGGGAGCCGCGTGGCTGTAAGATTCGTGCGGTGCCAGCGTCGATGGCTGAGGGGGTTCCTTTCTCGCGGGGCTGTGGTTGGTGGCTGGAAGGTGGGACCCAGGAGCTGACGTGGTGACAGGTACACTGGCTTCGGTTGGGCTTAGATTAGGCCAAATTGTATGCTCGATTGTGTACCATCTAACCCAAGATTTAGCTTGAACGATTCCCAAAAGAAAAGAAAAAACTGAACGGTTTCAAGGTTGAGAGACCATTTTTCCATTAAAAAGGTTGTTTTTGTCCAAGTTAAAAAAAAGGTTCTTATTGCCCTATTTTTTTAAAAAAGGTTGTTTTTCTCCAAACAAAAGTTGAGAGACCATTTTTCATGTGTTCTAAAAAAACATTTCCATTGTTCTAAAAAAAGAGACAATTTTCATGTTTCTCAAATGAAAAGAGATGTTTTTCATGTATGGAGTACATATAATGCTATTTTGGCGCAATTTGGACCAAAAAGAAAAGAAAACACGAGGTACATATAGATGTGTCATGTATGCCACCACTTGCACACGTCGTCTATCAAAGACCGGAATCGTGGAGGAAAACAAAGCAAAAGGCATTCATGTAATCATGTAGTAACGATGAGAGAATAGGAGGGGCCTAAACCGTGAAAACGAGGTTGTGTAAGAACAATACAAACAGTGTGTTGCCAAACGAAATGATCAGAGTACCGCACCCTAGATGGCTAAAGTCTAGTAGCTAAAAGCATCAGTTACACTTTGACCCGAGTAGCATGTGGCACATGGAAATCTCGTATGATTCAACAAGGACCACTTTACAAGTCTAAATACTCACGGGTGGCGATGGCAAAGTAGTACTGTATTTTAAGATTGAAGAGGTCACCACACACATCGTCAAGCATGAGGTTTGATTCGTGATAGATGAGTTAAACGAGCAAATGACCCTCTTACCATAATCATCAAACCAGTCGTTGGTTCTAAAAAATAAATTATTTGGGTTTGTGGTATCGGAAAACCACATATGCAAATTGATAAAGCATGAAGTTGCAGTATCATGTCTGCTTGAATCTTGCAAGATTTAATAATTTGTAAAAAAAATTGTTTGATTATAACATAGGGATAACAAGTGGCCTCCTAATTTGACTTGGTGCACTTGCATAAATGTAGAAGTTGCGATATTCAAAAAAAAAATTGTCGCCATTAGGATGTTGAGTGGACTATCATGATTCTGTTTGTCTCGTTGCTAGTAAGTTCATGAGTCAGCTGGCTGCTAGATATTTTATGTTTCTGCGTCGACCTTCATCCACCCAAGACAATCTTCGCCACCCAAGACAATCGAATAAGGTTGTTTCTCTTTAATTTTTTACTAAAACCATTTAAGTTGAATCCCTCCGATGTTTCAAGGGACCAACCGTCTGCTAGTTAGTCAACACATAAAACGAATTCCAAAAATGATTCTTTGGCCCATGCAGTCTCTTTGATTGGTTGGAAAATCCCCTGGATTGGATTAGGGGGGGCATCTAGGTCCAGCTTATTGCGGAAAAAATCTTGCTAGTTTCTACATTCCTGTGCTTCCTTTTTCATTTTCCCTTCTCTACTTTTTGTATTTAAAAAATATTTTGAAATATATATTTCTATTTTTTTACATAACTTATTTTTAGTACTGTTCATTGTGCATTGAAAATGTTCATAAAATGTGTAGAAAAATCTGCACCACTCAAAAACCTATTTGTGACATTTAAGAAAATGTTCACACGTTTTAAAAATTTCATGACTTTCAATAATCTTCACAATATTTAAAAAAAATGTTCATGAAATGTAAAATATTCTTCACATGAATAGTAAAAATGTTTGTACCATTCAGAAAATTGTTTGTGACATTTACAAATATTCATGCGTTTGAAAATTACTAGTAAATGGTACATGCTGCGCATGTGACATCACCGGTGTAGTTTTGAATTGAAGTCGCAATGTTACTTTAATAAAAATTTGAGCAGTGCGTCCAACTTCTATCTTTGTATCTTTACCAGGCCGGGCCGTATCTCAACTAAATTGAGCACGCACACATGATTATATGCACTCCATAAGACCTTATAGTTTATGACAACTTCCAAGTATTATGGAAATAATACATTTACTAGAACCTTGACTTTGCTTTTGAAAATCGGCATCACCAAAAATAACTAAGTGTTTTTCTTTTCATATTAAAGAACATCTTAAGTTCCTTGTCTTTTTGTTTATTGGTGTGCCTTTGTTGGCTCATGTACTACTTAGGGAGGAGGATGGGGAATTGAGTACATACATCAGCGTATTTGGGAAACCTTCTTTAATTTTGTGAGAAGCACTGACGGGAGCATAGGCGTTTAGACAAAAAATAGGTAGGTGGCGGTGTTGATCGTAATAGTATGGAAATGATCGACATGGTGTGAGCAAGGGTACAAACATGAAAAACCCATATTTATTTGGCACAGAGAGCATGAAATGAGCCGCAACTTAGTACCCCCTCCGTCCCAAAATAAGTGATTCAGTTTTATACTAGCTTTAGTATAAAGTTAATATAAAGTTGAGTCACTATTTTGGGACGGAGGGAGTAATATTTATGAACATGCACATTGTGTTGGGGAACGTTGCAGAAAATTAAAATTTTTCCTACGGCTTCACCAAGATCTATCTATGAGTTCATCTAAGCAACGAGCAACGGGAGAGAGATTGCATCTACATACCACTTGTAGATCGCGTGCGGAAGCTTGCAAGGTGATGATGGAGTCGTACTCGAACGTGATTCAGATCACCGATGTCCAAGTGCTGAACGGACAGCACCTCCGCGTTCAACACACGTACGGGACGAGCGACGTCTCCTCCGTCTTGATCCAGCAAGGAGGAAGGAGAGGTTGAGGAAGACAGCTCCACCGGCAAAGACGACGGCGTGGTGATGGTGGAGAAGCAAGATCTCGGCAGGCTTTCACGAGCGCCCTGGAGGAGGAGAAGTGTTGGGAGGGAGGGCTGCGCCTTGGAGATGGGTACCGCAGCCCCCTCCCTCCCCCTTTATATAGGCCCCCTGAGGCCGGCCCCTGGAGATCCAATCTCCAGGGGGGGCGGCGGCCAAGGGGGGTGGAGTGCCCCCAAGCCGGTGGGCGCCCCACCCCTAGGGTTTCAACCCTAGGCGCAGGGTGGGCCTAGGGGGGCGCACCAGCCCACTATGGGCTGGTTCCCCTCCCACTTCAGCCCATGGGGCCCTCCGGGATAGGTGGCCCCACCCGGTGGACCCCCGGGACCCTTCCGGTGGTCCCGATACATTACCGGGAGACCCCGAAACTTTCCCGATGGCCGAAACACCACTTCCTATATATTATTCTTTACCTCTGGACCCTTCCGGAACTTCTCGTGACGTCCGGGATCTCATCCGGGACTCCGAACAACATTCGGCAGTCACATACTTGACTTCCTACTAACCCTAGCGTCACCGAACCTTAAGTGTGTAGACCCTACGGGTTCGGGAGACACGCAGACATGACCGAGACGACTCTCGGGCAATAACCAACAGCGGGGTCTGGATACCCATGTTGGCTCCCACATGCTCCTCGATGATTTCATCGGTTGAACCACGATGTCGAGGATTCGATCAAACCTCATATGCAATTCCTTTGTCAATCGATGCGTTACTTGCCCGAGACTCGATCGTCGGTATCCCAATACCTTGTTCAGTCTCGTTACGCAAGTCACTTTACTCGCACTGTAATGCATGATCCCGTGGCAACACCTTGGTCAACTTGAGCTCATTATGATGATGCATTACCGAGTGGGCCCAGAGATACCTCTCCGTCATACGGAGTGACAAATCCAGCCTCGATCCGTGTCAACCCAATGAGATACTTTCGGAGATACCGTAATGCACCTTTATAGTCACCCGATTCGCCAGTGACGTTTGATACACCCAAGGCACTCCTACGGTAACCGGGAGTTACACGATCTCATGGTCGAAGGAAGAGATACTTGACATTGGCAAAGCTTCTAGCAAACGAACTATACGATCTTTTATGCTATGCTTAGGATTGGGTCTTGTCCATCACATCATTCTCCTAATGATGTGATCCCGTTATCAACGACATCCAATGTCCATAGTCAGGAAACCATGACTATCTATTGATCACAACGGGCTAGTCAACTAGAGGCTCACCAGGGACATATTGTGGTCTTTGTGCTCACACGTGTATTACGATTTCCGGATAATACAGTTATAGCATGAACAAAAGACAATTATCATGAACATTGAAATATAATAATACTTTTATTATTGCCTCTAGGGCATATTGTTGGGGAACGTAGTAATTTCAAAAATTTCCTACGCACACGCAAGATCATGGTGATGCATAGCAACGAGAGGGGAGAGTGTTGTCTACGTACCCTCGTAGACCCGAAGCGGAAGCGATCACAACGTAGAGGAAGTAGTCGTACGTTCTCCTCGCGATCCGACCGATCCCGCGCCGTTACTCGGCGCCCGAGTTCTTGACACACGTTCAGCTCGATGACGCCCCTCAGACTCGATCCAGCCGAGTGTCGAGGGAGAGTTCCACAAGACGACGGCGTGGTGACGATCTTGATGTTCTATCACGCGAGGGCTTCGCTTAAGCTTCATGACGATATGACCGAGGTGGAATATGGTGGAGGGGCACCGACACGGCTAAGGAACGATCCGTAGATCAAACTTGTGTCTCCATGGGGTGCCCCTGCCCCGTATATAAAGGAGGGAGGGAGGAGGAGGCCGGCCTAGGAGGAGGCGCGCATAGGGAGTCCTACTCCCACCGGAGTAGGATTCCCCTTCCTAGTCCAACTAGGATCCTTCCATGTATTAGGAGTAGGAGACTAGGAAGGGAAGAGAGAAGGAAAGGAAGGAGGGGGTGCGGCCCTCCCCAGCCCAATTCGGACTAGGGCAGGCGCGCTGCCTGCCTAGGGCAGCCCTCTCTCTTTCCCGTATGGCCCATAAGGCCCAATACTTCTCCCGGCGAATTCCGTAACTCTCCCAGACTCGATAATTACCGAATGACTCGGAACCTTTCCGAACTCCGAATATAGTCGTCCAATATATCGATCTTTACGCCTCGACCATTTCGAGACTCCTCGTCATGTCCCCGATCTCATCCGGGACTCAACTCTTCGGTACATCAAAACTCATAAACTCATAATATAAATGTCATCGAAACCTTAAGCGTGCGGACCCTACGGTTCGAGAACAATGTAGACATGACCGAGACACGCCTCCGGTCAATAACCAATAGCGGGACCTGGATGCCCATATTGGCTCCTACATATTCTACGAAGATCTTTATCGGTCGGACCGCATAACAACATACGTTGTTCCCTTTGTCATCGGTATGTTACTTGCGAGAGATTCGATCGTCGGTATCCAATACCTAGTTCAATCTCGTTACGCAAGTCTCTTTACTCGTTCCGTAATACATCATCTCGCAACTAACTCATTAGTTGTAATGCTTGCAAGGCTTAAGTGATGTGCATTACCGAGAGGGCCCAGAGATACCTCTCGACATTCGGAGTGACAAATCCTAATCTCGAAATCGCCAACCCAACATCTGCCTTTGGAGACACCTGTAGTACTCCTTTATAATCACCCGATTCGTTGTGACGTTTGGTAGTACCAAAGTGTTCCTCCGCAAACGGAGTTGCATAATCTCATAGTTACAGGAACATGTATAAGTCATGGATAAAAGCAGAGCAACATACTAAACGATCGTGTGCTAAGCTAATGGAATGGGTCATGTCAATCAGATCATTCTACTAATGATGTGACCTTGTTAATCAAATAACAACTCTTTGTTCATGGTTAGGAAACATAACCATCTTTGATTAACAAGCTAGTCAAGTAGAGGCATACTAGTGACACTGCTTGTCTATGTATTCACACATGTATTATGTTTCCGGTTAATACAATTCTAGCATGAATAATAAACATTTATCATGATATGAGGAAATATATAATAACTTTATTATTGCCTCTAGGGCATATTTCCTTCAGTCTCCCACTTGCACTAGAGTCAATAATCTAGATCACATCACCATGTGATTAACATCGATATTTCACATCATCATGTGATTAACACCCATAGTTCACATCGCCATGTGACCAACACCCAAAGGGTTTACTAGATTCTGTAATCTAGTTCACATCGCTATGTGATTAACACCCAAAGAGTACTAAGGTGTGATCATGTTTTGCTTGTGAGAGAGTCTTAGTCAACGGGTCTTTTACATTCAGATCCGTTATGTATTTTGCAATTTTTCTATGTCTACAATGCTCTGCACGAAGCTACTCTAGCTAATTGCTCCCACTTTCAACATGTATCTAGATCGAGACTTAGAGTCATCCAGATCAGTGTCAAAACTTGCATCGACGTAACCCTTTACGACGAACCTTTTGTCACTTCCATAATCGAGAAACATATCCTTATTCTACTAAGGATAATTTTGACCGATGTCCAGTGATCTACTCCTAGATCACTATTGTACTCCCTTGCCAAACTCAAAGGTAGGGTATACAATAGATCCGTACACAAGATGGCATACTTTATAGAACCTATGGCCAAGGTATAGGGAATGACTTTCATTCTTTTTCTATCTTCTGCCGTGGTCGGGTTTTGAGTCTTACTCAATTTCACACCTTGTAACACAGGCAAGAACTCTTTCTTTGACTGTTCCATTTTGAACTACTTCAAAATCTTATCAAAGTATGTACTCATTGAAAAAAACTTATCAAGCATCTTGATCTATCTCTATAGATCTTGATGCTCAATATGTAAGCAGCTTCACCGAGGTCTTTCTTTGAAAAACTTCTTTCAAACACTCCTTTATGCTTTGCAGAATAATTCTACATTATCTCCGATCTACAATATGTCATTCACATATACTTATCGAAATGTCAGTAGTGCTCCCACTCACTTTCTAGTAAATACAGGCTTCACCATAAGTCTCAGATAAAACTATATGCTTTGATCAACTCATCAAAGCGTATATTCCAACTCCGAGATGCTTGCACCAGTCCATAGATGGATCATTGGAGCTTGCACACTTTGTTAGCTCCTTTGGATCGAAAAAACCTTCTCGTTGCATCATATACAACTCTTCCTCCGTAAAACCATTCAGAATGCAGTTTTACATCCATTTGCCAAATTTCATAAATTGTGGCAATTGCTAACATGATTCGGACAGACTTAAGCATCGCTACGCTTGAGAAATCTCATTGTAGTCAACATCTTGAACTTTGTCGAAAACCTTTTTTGCAACAAGTCGAGCTTTGTAGATAGTAACACTACTATCAACGTCCGTCTTCCTCTTGAAGATCCATTTATTTTCTATGGTTTGCCGATCATCGGGCAAATCCATCAAAGTCCATACTTTGTTCTCATACATGGATCATATCTCAGATTTCATGGCCTCAAACCATTTTGCGGAATCTGGGCTCATCATCGCTTCCTCATAGTTCGTAGGTTTGTCATGGTCAAGTAACACGACCTCCAGAACAGGATTACCGTACCACTCGTGCGAATCTCACTGCTTTTACCTACGAGGTTCGGTAGTAACTTGATCTGAAGTTACATGATCATCATCATTAACTTCCTCACTAATTGGTATAGTAGTCACAAGAACAGATTTCGTGATGAACTACTTTCCAATAAGGAACAGTACAGCCACCTCATCAAGTTCTACTTTCCTCCCACTCACTTCTTTCGAGAGAAACTCCTTCTCTAGAAAGGATCCATCTTAAGCAACGAATATCTTGCCTTCGGATCTGTGATAGAAGGTGTACCCAACAATTTCCTTTGGGTATTCTATGAAGACGCATTCTCCGATTTGGGTTTGAGCTTATCAGATGAAACTTTTCACATAAGCATCGCAACTCCAAACTTTAAGAAACGACAACTTGGGTTTCTTGCTAAACCACAGCTCATATAGTGTCGCCTCAACGGATTTAGATGGTGCCCAATTTAACGTGAATGCAGCTGTCTCTAATGCATGATCCCAAAACGATATTGGTAAATCAAGAAGAAACATCATAGATTGCACTTTATCCAATAAAGTGCGGTTACGATGTTTGGACACACCATAACATTGTGGTGTTCGGTGGCGTGAGCTGTGAAACTATTCCACATTGTCTTAATTGAAGACCAAACTCAGAACTCAAATATTTGTCTCTGCGATCGATCGTAGAAACCTTATTTTCTTGTCACGATGATTTTCCACTTCACTCAAATTCTTTGAACTTTTCAAATGTTTCGACTTATGTTTCATCAAGTAGATATACCCATATCTGCTCAAATCATCTGTGAAGGTTAGAAAATAACGATACCCGCCATGAGCCTTAACACTCATTGGATCGCATACATCAAGATGTATTATTTCCAATAAGTCGCTTGCTCGCTCCAATGTTCCGAGAACGGAGTCTTAGTCATCTTGCCCATGAGGCATGGTTCGCAAGCATCAAGTGATTCATAATCAAGTGATTCCAATATCCCATCAAGATGGAGTTTCTTCATGCGCTTTACACCATTATGACCTAAACGGCAAGCCACAAATAAGTTGCACTATCATTATTAACTTTGCATCTTTTGGTTTCAATATTATGAATATGTGTATCACCATGATCGAGATCCAATGAACCATTTTCATTGGGTGTGTAACCATATAAGGTTTTATTCATGTAAACAGAATAACAATTTATTCTATAACTTTAAATGAATAACCGATACGCAATAAACATGATCAAATCATATTCATGCTCAACGCAAACACCAAATAACATTTATTTAGGTTCAACACTAATCCCGAAAGTATAGGGAGTGTGCGATGATGATCATATCAATCTTGAAACTACTTTCAACACACATCGTCACTTCACCCTTAACTAGTTTTTGTTTATTCGCAACTCCGCTTGAAGTTACTACTCTTAGCAACCGAACCAGTACCAAATACCGAGGGGTTGCTATAAACACTAGTAAAGTACATATCAATAACATGTATATCAAATATACTTTTGTTTACTTTGCCATCCTTCTTATCCGCCAAATACTTGGGGTAGTTCTGCTTCAAAGAACCAGTCCCTTTGCAAGAGAAGCACTTAGTCTCGTGCTTAGGTCCGGACTTGGGCTTCTTCACTTGAGCAACAACTTGCTTGCCGCTCTTCTTGAAGTTCCTTCTATCCCTTTGCCCTTTTTTTGAAACTAGTGATCTTGTTAACCATCAACACTTGTAGTTCTTTCTTGATTTCTACCTTCGTCGATTTCAACATCACGAAGAACTCGGGAATCATCCCTTGCATACTATAGTTCATCACGAAGTTCTACTAACTTGGTGATGGTGACTAGAGAATTCATCAATCACTATCTTATCTCGAAGATTAACTCCCACTTGATTCAAGCGATTGTAGTACCCGCATAATCTGTGCACATGCTCACTAGTTGAGCGATTCTCCTCCATCTTTTAGCTATAGAACTTGTTGAAGACTTCATATCTCTCAACTCGGTATTTGCTTGAAATATTAACTTCAACTCTGGAACATCTCATATGGTCCATGACGCTCAAAACGCCTTTGAAGTCCCGATTCTAAGCCGTTAAACATGGTGCACTTAAACTATCAAGTAGTCATCATATTGAGCTAGCCAAACGCTCATAACGCTTGCATCCGCTCTGCAATAGGTCCGCTCACCTAGCGGTGCATTAAGGACATAATTATTCTGTGCAGCAATGAGGATAAACCTCCGATCACGGATCGAATCCGCATCATTGCTACTAACATTTTTCAACACAATTTTCTAGGAACATATCAAAAACAAACATATGAAAGCAACAACGCGAGCTATTGATCTACAACATAGTTTGCAAAATACTACCAGACTAAGTTCATGATAAATTTAAGTTCAATTAATCATATTACTTAAGAACTCCCACTTAGATAGACATCTCTAGTCATCTAAGTGATCACGTGATCCAAATCAACTAAACCATAACCGATCATCACGTGAAATGGAGTAGTTTTCAATGGTGAACATCTTATGTTGATCATATCTACTATATGATTCACGCTCGACCTTTCGGTCTCCGTGTTCCGAGGCCATATCTGCATATGCTAGGCTCGTCAAGTATAACCCGAGTATTCTGCGTGTGCAAAAACTGGCTTGCACCCGTTGTAGATGAACGTAGAGCTTATCACACCCGATCATCACGTGGTGTCTGGGCACGACGAACTTTGGCAACGGTGCATACTCAGGGAGAACACTTCTTGATAATTTAGTGAGAGATCATCTTATAATGCTACCGACAATCAAAGCAAGATAAGATGCATAAAAGATAAACATCACATGCAAATCAATATAAGTGATATGATATGGCCATCATCATTTTGTGCTTGTGATCTCCATCTCCGAAGCACCGTCATGATCACCATCGTCACCGGCGCGACACCTTGATCTCCATCGTAGCATCGTTGTCGTCTCGCCAATCTTATGCTTCTACGACTATCGTTACCGCTTAGTGATAAAGTAAAGCATTACAGGGCGATTGCATTTCATACAATAAAGCGACAACCATATGGCTCCTGCCATTTGCCGATAACTTTGGTTACAAAACATGATCATCTCATACAATAAAATATAGCATCACGCCTTGACCATATCACATCACAACATGCCCCGCAAAAACAAGTTAGACGTCCTCTACTTTGTTGTTGCAAATTTTACGTGGCTGCTATGGGCTTAAGCAAGAACCAATCTCACCTACGCATCAAAACCACAACGATATTTCGTCAAATAGACTCCGTTTTAACCTTTTCAAGGACCGGCGAGCCACACTCGTTCAACTAAAGTGAGAGAGACAGACACCCACCAGTCACCTTTAAGCAACGAGTGCTCGAGGCGGTGAAACCAGTCTCGCGTAAGCGTCTGCGTAATGTCGGTCCGGGCCGCTTCATCTCACAATACCGCTGAACCAAAGTATGACATGCTGGTAGGTAGTATGACTTGTATCGCCCACAACTCACTTGTGTTCTACTCGTGCAAAACATCAAACCATAAAACCTAGGCTCGGATGCCATCGTTGGGGAACGAGTAATTTCAAAAAATTCCTACGCACACGCAAGATCATGGTGATGCATAGCAACGAGAGGGAGAGTGTTGTCTACGCACTCGTGAGACCCGAAGCGAAGCGATCACAACGTAGAGGAAGTAGTCGACGTTCTCCTCGCGATCCGACCGATCCCGCGCCACACTCCGGCGCCCCGAGTTCTTGACACACGCTCAGCTCGATGACGCCCCTCGTACTCGATCCAGCCGAGTGTCGAGGAGAGTTCCACAAGACGACGGCGTGGTGGCGATCTTGATGTTCTACGGCGCGCAGGACTTCGCCTAAGCTTCATGACGATATGACCGAGGTGGAATATGGTGGAGGGGGCACCGACACGGCTAAGGAACGATCCGTAGATCAAACTTGTGTCTCCATGGGGTGCCCCTGCCCCGTATATAAAGGAGGGAGGGAGGAGGAGGCCGGCCTAGGAGGAGGCGCGCATAGGGAGTCCTACTCCCACCGGAGTAGGATTCCCCTTTCCTAGTCCAACTAGGGATCCTTCCATGTATTAGGAGTAGGAGACTAGGAAGGGAAGAGAGAAGGAAAGGAAGGAGGGTGTGGCCTCCCCAGCCCAATTCGGACTAGGGCAAGGGGGCGCGCCGTGCCTAGGGCAGCCCTCTCTCTTTCCCGTATGGCCCATAAGGCCCAATACTTATCCCCGCGAATTCCGTAACTCTCCGGTACTCGATAATTACCGAATGACTCGAACCTTTCCGAACTCCGAATATAGTCGTCCAATATATCGATCTTTACGTCTCGACCATTTTGAGACTCCTCGTCATGTCTCCGATCTCATCCGGGACTCCGAACTCCTTCGGTACATCAAAACTCATAAACTCATAATATAAATGTCATCAAAACCTTAAGCGTGCGGACCCTACGGTTCGAGAACAATGTAGACATGACCGAGACACGCCTCCGTCAATAACCAATAGCGGGACCTGGATGCCCATATTGGCTCCTACATATTCTACGAAGATCTTTATCGGTCGATCCGATAACAACATACGTTGTTCCCTTTGTCATCGGTATGTTACTTGCCCGAGATTCGATCGTCGGTATCCAATACCTAGTTCAATCTCGTTACCGGCAAGTCTCTTTACTCATTCCGTAATACATCATCTCGCAACTAACTCATTAGTTGTAATGCTTGCAAGGCTTAAGTGATGTGCATTACCGAGAGGGCCCAGAGATACCTCTCCGACAATCGGAGTGACAAATCCTAATCTCGAAATACGCCAACCCAACATCTGCCTTTGGAGACACCTGTAGTACTCCTTTATAATCACCCAGTTATGTTGTGACGTTTGGTAGTACCCAAAGTGTTCCTCCGGCAAACGGGAGTTGCATAATCTCATAGTTACAGGAACATGTATAAGTCATGGATAAAAGCAGTAGCAACATACTAAACGATCGTGTGCTAAGCTAATGGAATGGGTCATGTCAATCAGATCATTCTACTAATGATGTGACCTTGTTAATCAAATAACAACTCTTTGTTCATGGTTAGGAAACATAACCATCTTTGATTAACAAGCTAGTCAAGTAGAGGCATACTAGTGACACTCTGTTTGTCTATGTATTCACACATGTATTATGTTTCCGGTTAATACAATTCTAGCATGAATAATAAACATTTATCATGATATGAGGAAATATATAATAACTTTATTATTGCCTCTAGGGCATATTTCCTTCACATATTTCCAACAGTCTCCCACTTGCACTAGAGTCACCAATCTAGTTACATTGTGATGAATCGAACACCCATAGAGTTCTGGTGTTGATCATGTTTTGCACGCGAGAGAGGTTTAGTCAACGGATCTGCGACATTCAGATCCGTGTGCACTTTGCAAATCTCTATGTCTCCATCTTGAACATTTTCACGGATGGAGTTGAAATGACGCTTGATGTGCTCGGTCTTCTTGTGAAACCTGGCTCCTTGGCAAGGGCAATAGCTCCAGTGTTGTCACGAAGAGTTTGATCGGCCCCGACGCATTGGGTATGACTCCTAGGTCGGTGATGAACTCCTTCACCCAAATCGCTTCATGCGCTGCCTCCGAGGCTGCCATGTACTCCGCTTCACACGTAGATCCCGCCACGACGCTCTCGCTTGCAACCGCACCACCCATCGCTCCACCATTCAACATATACACGATCCGGTTTGTGACTTAGAGTCATCCAGATCTGAGTCGGGCTAGCGCCGACGTAACCCTTTACGACGAGCTCTTCGTCTCCTCCATAAACGAAAACATGTCCTTTGTCCTTTTCGGTACTTCAGATATTCTTGACCGCTGTCCGGTGTTCCTTGCCGGGATTACTTTGGTATCTTGCAACCAAACTTACGGCAAGGTTTACATCGGTCCGTACACAAGATGGCATACATAATAGATCCTATGGCTGATGCATAGGGGATGACACTCATCTCTTCTTTATCTTTTGCCGTGGTCGGTGACTGAGCCGAGCTCAATCTCACACCTTGTAACATAGGCAAGAACCCCTTCTTGGACTGATCCATTTTGAACCTCTTCAAAATCTTATCAAGGTATGTGCTTTGTGAAAGACCTATGAGGCATCTCGATCTATCTCTATAGATCTTGAAGCCTAATATATAAGCAGCTTCTCCAAGGTCCTTCATTGAAAAACACTTGTTCAAGTAGGCCTTAATGCTGTCCAGAAGTTTCGTATCATTTCCCATCAAAAGTATGTCATCTACATATAATAGGAGAAATGCTACAGAGCTCCCACTCACTTTCTTGTAAACGCAGGCTTCTCCATAAGTCTGCATAAACCCAAACGCTTTGATCATCTCATCAAAGCGAATGTTCCAACTCCGAGATGCTTGCACCAGCCCATAAATGGATCGCTGGAGCTTGCATACTTTGTTAGCGTTCTGAGGATCGACAAAACCTTCCGGCTGCATCATATACAACTCTTCCTTAAGATGTCCGTTAAGGAATGCCGTTTTGACGTCCATCGCCATATCTCATAATCATAGTATGCGGCAATTGCTAACATGATTCGGACGGACTTAAGCTTCGCCACGGAGAGAATGTCTCGTCAGTAGTCAATCCCTTGAACTTGTCGATAACCCTTAGCGACAAGTCGAGCCTTATAGATGGTAACATTACCATCCGCGTCCGTCTTCTTCTTAAAAATCCATTTGTTTTCTATCGCCGCGATCATCGGGCAAGTCTGTCAAAGTCCATACTTTGTTTTCATACATGGATTCTATCTCGGATTTCATGGCCTCAAGCCATTTGTTGGAATCCGGGCCCGCCATTGCTTCTTCATAGTTCAAGGTTCATTGTTGTCTAACAACATGATTTCCATGACAGGTTGCCGCACCACTCACTGCGCGGAACGTGTCCTCGTGGACCTTCAAGTTCAAGAGCAACTTGATCCGAAGTACCTTGATCATCATCATTGTTTTCCTCTTGGCTTGGTGTGGGCATCACAGAACGGTCTCTGCGCCGCACCACCTTCCCGCTCGAGAGGTAGTACTTCATCGAAGTTCTACTTTCCTCCCACTTACTTCTTTCGAGAGAAACTCTTTCTCCGAAAGCATCCGTTCTTAGCAACAAAGATCTTGCCTTCGGATCTTAAGTAGAAGGTATACCCGACAGCTTCCTTAGGGTATCCTATGAATACGCATTTTTCCGACTTGGGTTCGAGCTTTTCAGTTGAAGTTTCTTGACATAAGCATCGCATCCCCAAACTTTTAGAAACGATACTTAGGTTTCTTCCCAAACCATAATTCATACGGTGTCGTCTCAACGGATTTAGACGGTGCCCTATTTAAAGTGAATGTAGCTGTCTCTAGAGCGTATCCCCAAAATGATAGCGGTAAATCGGTAAGAGACATCATAGACCGCACCATATCCAATAGAGTGCGATTACGACGTTCGGACACACCGTTTCGCTGAGGTGTTCCAGGCAGCGTAAGTTGTGAAACGATTCCACATTTCCTTAAGTGTGTGCCAAATTCGTGACTTAAATATTCTCCTCCACGATCTGATCGTAAGAATTTTATCTTTCGGTCACGTTGATTCTCTACCTCACTCTGAAATTCCTTGAACTTTCAAAGGTCTCAGACTTGTGTTTCATTAAGTAGACATACCCATATCTACTTAAGTCATCAGTGAGAGTGAGAACATAACGATATCCTCCATGAGCCTCAACGCCATTGGACCGCACACATCGGTATGTATGATTTCCAACAAGTTGGTTGCTCGCCCATTGTTCCGGAGAACGGAGTCTTGGTCATTTTGCCCAAGAGGCATGGTTCGCATGTGTCAAACGATTCATAATCAAGAGACTCTAAAAGTCCATCAAGATGGAGCTTCTTCATGCGCTTGACACCAATGTGACCAAGGCGGCAATGCCACAAGTATGTGGGACTATCGTTATCAACTTTACATCTTTTGGCATCCACACTATGAACATGTGTAATATTACGCCGAGATTCATCAAGAATAAACCATTGACCATCGGAGCATGACCATAAAACATATCTCTTATATAAATCGAACAACCATTATTCTCGACTTAAATGAGTAGCCATCTCGTATCAAACGAGATCCGGATACAATGTTCATGCTCAAACTTGGCACTAAATAACAATTATTAAGGTTCAAAACTAATCCCGTAGGTAAATGTAGAGGCAGCGTGTCGACGGCGATCACATCGACTGAACCATTCCCGACGCCGATCGTCACCTCGTCCTTCGCCAGGTCTCCGTTTATTCCGCAGCTCTGCTGCGAGTTACAAATATGAGCAACGGCACCGTATCAAATACCGGGAGTTACTACGAGTAATCGGTAAGGTACACATCAATTACATGTATATCAAATATACCTTTGGTGTTGCCGGCCTTCTTATCCGCTAAGTATTTGGGGCAGTTCCGCTTCCAATGACCCTTCCTTTGCAATAAAAGCACTCGGTCTCGTGCTTGGGTCCATTCTTTGACTTCTTCCCAAGAATCGGCTTACGGGCGCGGCAACATCTTTGCCGTCCTTCTTGAAGTTCTTCTTACCCTTGCCCTTCTTGAACTTAGTGGTCTTATTGACCATCAACACTTGATGTTCTTTCTGATTTCAGCCTCTGCTGACTTCAAATCGAGAACACTTCAGAATGGTCTTTTCCATCCCCGCATGTTGTAGTTCATCACAAAGCTCTTGTAGCTTGGTGGGAGCGATCGAGGATTCTGTCAATGACCGCCTCATCTGGAGGTTAATGTTCAACTGGTCATACGATTGTGCAACCTGCACATCTTCGTGATGTGTTCATCGACGTAACTGTTCTCCTCCATCTTACAATCAGAACTTGTCGGAGACATCATATCTCTCGACCGGGCATGAGCTTGGAAAACTAGTTTCAGCTCTTCAACATCTCATATGCTCCGTGATGCTCAAAACGCTTTTGGAGCCCGGTTCTAAGTCAGAGAGCATGCCGCACCGAACGAGGGAGTAATCATCAAGACGAGATTGCCAAGCGCTCATAACGCCTTGGTTCTTCGACGGAGCGCCACCTAGCGGTTCGTCTAGGACATATTGCTTCTGGCAGCTATGAGGATGATCTCGTGTTCCGGACCCGATCCGTATAGTTGCCGCCATCGCCTTTCAGCTTGGTTTTCTAGGAACGCGTTGAAGTTCATGGTGACATTAGCGTTGGCCATTGATCTACAAGACATATTTGCAAAGGTTTTAGACTAAGTTCATGATAATAAAGTTCTAATCAAAATTATGAACTCCCACTTAGATTAGACATCCCTCTAGTCATCTAAGTGTTACACGATCCGAGTCGACTAGCCCGTGTCCGATCATCACGTGAGACGGACTAGTCATCGTCGGTGAACATCTTCATGTTGATTGTATCTTCCATACGACTCGTGTTCGACCTTTCGGTCTCCGTGTTCCGAGGCCATGTCTGCACATGCTAGGCTCGTCAAGTTAACCCTAAGTGTTTTCGCTGTGTAAAACTGTCTTACACCCGTTGTATGTGAACGTAAGAATCCATCACACCCGATCATCACGTGGTGCTTAGAAGCGACGAACTGTAGCAACGGTGCACAGTTAGGGGAGAACACTTCTTGAAATTTTGTAAGGGATCATCTTATTTACTACCGTCGTTCTAAGTAAACAAGATGCATAAACATAATAAACATCGCATGCAATTATATGGTTGTGACATGATATGGCCAATATCATAAAGCTCCATTGATCTCCATCTTCGGGCTCCATGATCATCTTGTCACCGGCTTGACACCATGATCTCCATCATCATGATCTCCATCATCGTGTCTTCATGAAGTTGTCACGCCAACGACTACTTCTACTTCTATGACTAACGCGTTTAGCAATGAAGTAAAGTAGTTTACATGGCGTTCTTCAATGACACGCAGGTCATACAAAAATAAAGACAACTCCTATGGCTCCTGCCGTTGTCATACTCATCGACATGCAAGTCGTGAATCCTATTACAAGAACATGATCTCATACATCACAATTCATCATTCATCACAACTTCGGCCATATCACATCACATGGTCAATCGCTGCAAAAACAAGTTAGACGCCCTCTAATTGTTGTTGCATCTTTTACGTGGCTGCGATTGGGTTCTAGCAAGAACGTTTTCTTACTGCGAATCACCACAACGTGATTTTGTCAACTTCTATTTACCCTTCATAAGGGCCTTGTTCATCGAATCCGCTCCAACTAAAGTGGGAGAGACAGACACCCGCCAGCCACCTTATGCAACTAGTGCATGTCGACCGGTGGAACCGGTCTCACGTAAGCGCGTGTAAGGTTGGTCCGGCCGCTTCATCCCACAATACCGCTGAGCAAGAAAAGACTAGTAGAGGCAAGTAAGATGACAATATCAATGCCCACAACAAATTGTGTTCTACTCGTGCAATAGAGAACTACGATAGACCTAGCTCATGATGCCACCGTTGGGGAACGCTGCGTAAAATTAAAAATTTTCCTACGGCTTCACCAAGATCCATCTATGAGTTCATCTAAGCAACGAGCAACGGGAGAGAGATTGCATCTACATACCACTTGTAGATCGCGTGCGGAAGCTTGCAAGGTGATGATGGAGTCGTACTCGAACGTGATTCAGATCACCGATGTCCAAGTGCTGAACGGACAGCACCTCCGCGCTCAACACACGTGCGGGACGAGCGACGCCTCCTCCGCCTTGATCCAGCAAGGAGGAAGGAGAGGTTGAGGAAGACAGCTCCACCGGCAGAGACGACGACGTGGTGATGGTGGAGAAGCAAGATCTCGGCTGTGGCTTCGCGAGCGCCTACGGAGGAGGAGAAGTGTTGGGAGGGAGGGCTGCGGCTTGGAGATGGGTACCGCAGCCCCCTCCCCTTTATATAGGCCCCACAGGAGGGCCGCCCTGAGATCCAATCTCCGGGGGCGGCGGCAAGGGGTGGAGTGCCCCTGCCGGTGGGCGCCCACCCCTAGGGTTTCAACCCTAGGCGCAGGTGGGCCTAGGGGGGCGCACCAGCCCACTATGGGCTGGTTCCCCTCCCACTTCAGCCCATGGGGCCCTCCGGGATAGGTGGCCCCACCCGGTGGACCCCCGGGACCCTTCCGGTGGTCCCGATACATTACCGGGAGACCCCGAAACTTTCCCGATGGCCGAAACACCACTTCCTATATATTATTCTTTACCTCTGGACCCTTCCGGTTGAACCACGATGTCGAGGATTCGATCAAACCCTGTATGCAATTCCCTTTGTCAATCGGTACGTTACTTGCCCGAGACTCGATCGTCGGTATCCCAATACCTTGTTCAGTCTCGTTACCGGCAAGTCACTTTACTCGTCATCAGTAATGCATGATCCCGTACAACACCTTGGTCAACTTGAGCTCATTATGATGATGCATTACCGAGTGGGCCCAGAGATACCTCTCCGTCATACGGAGTGACAAATCCCATCTCGATCCGTGTCAACCCAATGATACTTTCGGAGATACCGTAATGCACCTTTATAGTCACCCGATTCGTTGTGACGCTTTGATACACCCAAGGCACTCCTACGGTAACCGGAGTTACACGATCTCATGGTCGAAGGAAGAGATACTTGACATTGGCAAAGCTTCTAGCAAACGAACTATACGATCTTTTATGCTATGCTTAGGATTGGGTCTTGTCCATCACATCATTCTCCTAATGATGTGATCCCGTTATCAACGACATCCAATGTCCATAGTCAGGAAACCATGACTATCTATTGATCACAACGGGCTAGTCAACTAGAGGCTCACCAGGGACATATTGTGGTCTTTGTGCTCACACGTGTATTACGATTTCCGGATAATACAGTTATAGCATGAACAAAAGACAATTATCATGAACATTGAAATATAATAATACTTTTATTATTGCCTCTAGGGCATATTTCCAACACATTGCTCATGATTTTATATCATTGTTTTAGAGAAGCCTGAAGAAAACATGGTACTGCAACTTTCATTCATTCACGCAGGCCAAGTACCCATCTCATACAACTGACAAAATAGAAATATCAAGAGACGCAAGGTGGCACAATTTGGTGCACCAATAAATTAATCCAATGGTTGCGGATGCCCGGATTGGCCACCTATCAGCCGTTGGATGGAAGAAAAATCAATGGATAGTATTCAAAGTTACTCGTACCCTATATAGGGGTATAGATGTTCATGACATTTTAAAAAATATTCATGAAAATAAACAATATTCATGTGACATCCTTCCTTCCTACTACTAAATAGGCCTGAAAATATAATTTATTATATATACATGTATTTAATAAAAAACAGCCGACTGGTTTTCATTATGATCTATGTAAATTCTGGATCGTCTGATCTCTGTTAACGAATCTTAATGCGGGCTTTTGGGATTGCCCGCCGGATTGGTGGTGGGCTTTTGGGTTGTGCTTTTCCTTTCCCGGGTTGTGAACCGGCGAACCCTATTTGACGCGCGGGTGTGTCGAACTGCTGCGCTTCCGCTGAAGCGGGCGAGCGAGGACCCTGAAACGGGCCGGCCCACTGCGAGCGTTAAAGCACTGCGAGGCCAACCGGTTTTAGGAAGGAAAAAGTCCATTTCAAACCTTAAACTTGTAGAGGTTGGGTGGATTGAACCCTCAAATCAAAATCCCGGTCGATTACACCCTAAACTCTGCGATCCCGGTCTAAATCAAACCTTCGGATCATTTGCCAAACGGGGATTGCTTACATGGCAAAGAATGACCGGGATTGTGGAGGAAAACGCCTGCAGCGCCGTGGGTGGGCTGCCCAAGACACGGCAGCGTGTCTTTGCGTTGTTGCTACTGTTTTTCGTTCGTTATTTGTTTTTTTTTCGGTTTTTCTTTTCTGGTTCTTCTCTCTTTTGTTTTATTTTTATTTTTCTATTTGTAGTTTTATTATTTTATTTTTTACTTTTTATGATTTCTTTTTTCCTTTTTACTGTTTCTTTTTCCTTATATTATACAAAGTTCATTGCGTGTTACAAAAATGTTCACTGTATATTTAGGAATGTTCACGCTATATTACAGAAAAGTTCAAAAATGTTCACTGTATATTTTGGAAAAAAAATTTGAAATTCAAAAATATTCTTTTATGAATTCAATTTTTTTCACTTTTTCAAATAAGTTCACCGCAGTGAAAAATGTGCAACGTACATTGAAAAAATGTTCCCTGTGTACACAAAAATGTTCATCGCGTATGGAAAAATTGTTCAGATTGCATTTAGAAAAACAGTTCACCGCAGTGAAAAAATGTGCAATGTACATTGAAAAAATGTTCACTGTGTACAAAAAAATGTTCATCGTGTATAGAAAATTTGTTCAGATTGCATTTGAGAAAATTTTCAGCGCATTTTCCCAAAAATGTTCAGTGTATATTTTGAATATTTTCACCGTATACCAACAAAATGTTCAGTATGTATTTTACATTCATTTAAAAAAATGTTTGCTGTTCATAAAGATTGTTTGGAATTCGGAATTGGTTTCGTTATTATTATTCTCATTTTTCAGAAAATATGTTCACACCTTTTTCCAACAAATGTTTCCCAAATTCTGAAAGAAGGATCTCACAGTATTTTTCTGTTAGCGCTGCGTTTTTAGTCACAAGTTGTTTCGCGGACTACTGGCCATCGATGTTTCTATTTATGGAGAGGTCGGGAGTTCAGTACCATGCTCTCGCTGTTACTTTTTTTGATTTTTTCACATCCGCTTGAGGCATGCTAGACTATTGGACGCTCGCGGAGTGTGCGCTTTTAGGAAGTTTTGTTATTGAACGAATACATAATCTAGCGGGCCGGCCCACCAGAGGAATCCCGGTTCAAACGATGCCAGGGTTCGATTTAGACCGGGATTGCAGAGTTCAGGGTGCAATCGACCGGGATTTTGACTTGAGGGTTCATTCCGCCCAACCTCTATAAGTTCAAGGTTTAAAATGGACTTTTTCCTTTTAGGAACCTTCTGGAAGGTTCCCCCAACCGGTTTTTTGCTGTTTTTTTTCTTTTGCCAGTTTTCTGGTTTTCTTGTTTCCTGTTTCCTGTTTGCTGTTTCCTTTTTTTTCTTTTTGTCCTTTTTCCTCTTTTGTTTCTGTTCCTATTTCTTTCTTTTTACCCTTTAGCCTACCTTTTTCATTTTTTAACCTTTGTTTTCGAAAAATATTAGAAATTCTATTTTTTGTTCATGATTTCAGAAATTGTTCACGGTTATCAAATTATGTTCACTTTTTCAAAAATTGTTTACAATGCAAAAATTGTTCAGCGTATATCACAAACATTGTTCAATGTGTATTTAACTATTGTTCAATGAATATAAAAAAATGTTCATTGTGTTAAAAAGTGTTCAGTGTATACAAAAAAAGTTGAATATATATATATATATATATATATATATATATATATATTGTTTATCATATATAAAAATTTGTTCAATGTGTATTTAAATATTGTTCATCGTATATTTAAAAATATCCAATGGTTTAAATTTTGATCTTTTATCTACCCTTTTTTTAGTGCCTTTTTATCTACCTCTATATCTAGTTCTTAATTATACGCGTGGCCTACATGCCACTGTAACAAGCGGAATGAGGGCTTATTTGTTTTTAGATTTTAGAAGAATTCCTTTTTTTTGATTTTAGAAGCGACTCGAGATGAACGCCACGGAATGGGCTGGTCCATTAAGACCGCACCCTGCGCGAAAGCACGTCAGATTGACGCTCGCGAGCGTCAGCTAGGGAACCCGACCCGTGTTGCTGCGGGCGTCGATCGTTTTCCTGAATTTTCTGTGCTACTAGGCATTCTGTGTCGGTTCATCCTTGTGCCACCGCAGCATCAGGAGGCGGGTTGGCGGCGGAGGAAGCTGCCGGCGAGCAGCCGGAGGGACGAGGGACGGGGGAGGCTGTGGAGTCAGGCAAGTAGCGGGAGGAAGGAGACGGAGGCGATGCCAGCGGGGCTGTCCCATCTGCGAGGTCCGCGAGGTGGTCCGCGAGGGAGAAACCCCAGCTCGTCGCTCGCTGCCTGCGAGACATGTACGGCAAGCTTCTCCCCTCCCCCCTGCTCTCAGCGCCTTGTCTTCTTCTCGGTCGTCACCGGTTTTATGCGTCGCGCTGATTTTGCAGCTACCTCTCTGTGCGTCGCTATGATTCAGTCGATTTCTACCTGCAAGATCGATTTCTCAACGGTCCCGGCCCGGCGTATGAGTCAGTCGATGCTATTTCGACGAGCAGGCAGTGGAGGTGATTATACATCTTGTTCCCCCCTTCGATTAGGTCTTCTAATGTTCTAATTTCCAATTTCTAAGCTCAAATCCTGAAGAGCGAGATAAAAGGAGAGACGGAATCGTGGAGTCCACTTTGCCTTCGGCTTGCAGTGCAGGGGATGGAACTCTCACCCGTCTACCTAGGCCGCGGCCACTTCAAAGAACGTCTTGTCGACAACATGGCGTACTGCGTCGACCCAGCCATGTACGCATCCGTACTGTTGCCCGCCGTTTGCCACGGTCCCGCGGCGACCAGTGGAATCTGCCGCGTCAGCAGCTACTTCGCCGCCGTGCTGGCCCAGTGACTCTTCCCGGCTTCCACACACTCGTCCCTCGAGCCCAACGCCTAATTCTTGCGAGCGGAAAATTTTCTGAAGAGAACCACGCAAAAAGAAGATCCAAAAGAGGGAAGATGGATTTGACATGTGGGGACACATAGTCAGCGAGAGCAAAGAATTATCCTGGGCGGGATTGACTTTTCCCGGTGCACCAAACTGGTCTAAACTGGTATAGGTTTGTGCTAGGGTTGAGCTTGACCGGGATCAGAGAGGACAGAGTATGGACTTCGGGGATTCAGAGATGAGGGTTTAATTCCGACGGGTCGTATGAGTATAGGGTTTATTTTAGACTTCACTCGTCAGTGGTTAGTCATTAGTTCTGGTTCAGGTTCAGTTATGGGTAACAATTGCCATTCAGTTTAGTTACGGTTTAGTTCTGGCCTTCTGGGCAACATTTGACATATAATTCAGTTCAGAATTCTGCGGACGCAGAACTTTCGATTCAGCTCTGTTCCAAATTTGCACATACACAAGTAGCTTAGTGGAACACTCGTTCAACATTCAACCAAATACCTTTTCAACTATGCACATGTACAAGTAGCAGTTGGAGTGCTCAATATCTTTTTTGTCATACTAAATGCAGTTTTCAACGCTGAACAAGTAGCAAGGAATGGTAAATTCAGTTATCAGCGACTCGGCCTCCAGTTGCGCGACCACCTCAGTTTTGTTTTGCTCACGACCACCTCCAGTTTGCTCTTCAGTCTCAGTCCACAGTTAAACATATGTTCAATTTACTTCTCTTATTTTTTTGTGTCTTTAATCTTCAGTTCACAGTTAATCGTTCGTTTGTTCTTCAGTCCTTATGTTTGCACCACTTTCAGTGAATTTTTCAGTCGTCATTCATTCATCTGCCCTTTAGTTTTGATTTCTCAGATCGAGGCGGTGAGGGGTATAGGAGCTGAGGGAGTGTTGTTATACCTCTCGTATTTAGTCATTTCTCAGCCCTGTCCCTCAGCATTTATTTAGCATTTTTTCAGTACTACATGCCCACCGTAGCTCGGCAGCACAACCAATCAGCAGCCAATATTTTGTTAGTCCATTTTGTAGCTCGCCAAGCCCATAAAACTAAAACTAGTTAGGCAGGGCACTGTCTAGCGAACCCATTAGCAGGAGAGGGCCGGAAATGACATTCTGTTTGTGAGGTATCTATAGTTAAATATGTTTGTTTTCACACCCCCCTTACCCTCTAGTATACCTGCATTCTAAAGCAAGTGTGCTAGAAGAAGTGGTTGCTGTAAATTTTCAATGGAGTTTGTTAGAATAAATCCGAGGCACTCTGTCGATCATCCGAGGATCAAGCAATCACACGAGCACAACACCGAGATTTGTTAACGAGGTTCACCGATATGGCTACATCCCCGGGGCTTGACTACGGGCGCTCCTCCCCGTGACATCGTCACAATACCGCACACCGGCCACCCGGGCGCCGGCACACGCCGCCGGCTCCCCCTTGCGCGCCTGTGCTATTATGTTGGCATAGGTTACATCGTGTGTCTACCTCCGCTATATAAGAGAGGCCTAGGATACAAGTGTCCTACTTGGACACGCCTTCATATCCTATCTAAACACAATACAACTACAAGTCCAACTGTAACCCACCTCGTACACTATATTCGACACAACTCCAACAAACTCCACCTTGGCGAATATACTCCACCACCTTGAATTCGTCAATGCGTCAAACTTCCATGTATATTGGACTTGAGCTTATCCCATGAGCACCGCTGCTACTCCAAAGACTCCATGTGACTCCACCTGCAACTTGTAGTCCCTTCTTTTCTTGACCATGGTCAACACTCGAGCAAAATTAAGTCCCTTGTTACTCATTTGTGCTCCCAACTTCTAGAGTATCCGTCCAACGCCATCACATACTGATCACTGACCTGCGTGAAAGTGAACAACTCACATATTGGGTGTCACACATAAGAGTTACCTGAACTCAACATCACCGCTCCTTTCTTGACCGCTTGTCTGAAACTTGAAAGAATTTCACCATTGCTTGTAGTCATCCCGAGTCAAATTCGCAGTTGTCTCACCACATATATGACCACCAGAGCCCTGGCCCGTCTCCATGTCCCATGCGTACCGCACGCCTCGCCGCTATTATCGCGTCGAGCCTCCGCTGTCCCGGTCGAGTCTCAAGGGTCGCGACCCACACCACTCAACCCCCACTGCAGAGTAACACCGATCATCACCGACCGATGACGAGTTTCACGCTTCCATCAGACCACTGGGCTCCAGTCCAAACTACGTGTCCCTCGCTTTTTTGTCCCTTCCGCTGAATAGGCTTCGATTCTCTGGATCCTTACACCGTAGCCCCTCAATCTAGCTCCACCTTCAACATGACTCCATGGTAGATGATCAATCCACCCCTGCGCCTCATCGACTTCAAGCTCTGTGCATGCACCACCTTGAATCAATCCCGCGCCATAGTCTTGTCGAAGCCGCACAAGCCTCGGGCATGTGCACCACGTGTTTCCACGCCCAGAAGTCGGTCACCATCAGCATCACGCTCCTATGTCGTCGCTGCCGATCCCACCACCATCTTCTGTACCAACCGACTCACGTCGATCCGTCAGACTGACAAGTCCGACCCAGCCGAACATATCCGACTGCAACGACACGCTCCAGACTCCTCAAGCCTTCACCGTAACCAATGCCATCCATACACAGAAGTGTACCAGCAAAGAAAACCAAATCAAAATCCCTCACAGCCTTCCCGTATGAACACCACACGTATATAGCTACTGGACTTATCTTCTTTTTCTTTCTTGATAGCATCCCGGTGTTGACTGGTCTTTGTGCCTTTTTTTCTCAAACAAATCCTCAGTCTTGATTCCTTCGGTTCAGCACGACACGTCATCCAGCACCTCTTGCACGCATTCCAGCCCCGCCTCGGGCTTTGCTGCCTTGGCCTGCAGCACATGCCTTTCCCTCACAAAAAACAATGCTAACGCACCATCTGGCATAAGCCTGCTTGGGCTGCACTCACGTGAGAACCTCGCCTCGGCCCTGCCGCTTTGCGCCATGCATTGCCTTTCGCTGCCAGCCCCTCCTGGGCCTTGTGCCATGGGCCGCAGCACGACCGCATCGCCACAGCCGCACTCGTCTCGTGCACGTCGCTCTGCATGTGCTGATGCCGGGCGGCACCGCGTTTGCCGCTGACAGGTGCCTGCTGCTTCCGATCCAATCTAGTCGACTCCGCTTTCAATTGCTTCATCGAAGATACGACACGACCAATACATCTGCTCCTGCGTCGTAACTCGCCGATGATTTATCCCGTATTACGATTGCTTCCTGCAGCAGACTTTCGTCGACGGTTTCTTCCTTCCTCTGGATCAACAATCCTCAGCCTTCGAATAACCTAGCTCATGATACCACTTGTTAGAATAAATCCGAGGCACTCTGTTGATCATCGGAGGATCAAGCAATCACACGAGCACAACACCGAGATTTGTTAACGAGGTTCACCGATATGGCTACATCCCCGGGGCTTGACTACGGGCGCTCCTCCCCGTGACACCGTCACAATACCGCACACCGGCCACCCGGGCGCCGGCACACGCCGCCGGCTCCCCCTTGCGCGCCTGTGCTATTATGTTGGCATAGGTTACATCGTGTGTCTACCCCCGCTATATAAGAGAGGCCTAGGATACAAGTGTCCTACTTGGACACGCCTTTATATCCTATCTAAACACAATACAACTACAAGTCCAACTGTAACCCACCTCGTACACTATATTCGACACAACTCCAACAGAGTTGGGGTCAGTTCTAGGTTTCTCTTTGTTCTGACGTCTTGCCTTGTCATTTCTCTTCTAGCCTCGCTAATTTACCTTTTTAGTCTTTTTGTCTTGTGATGTCGTTCTTCCCTTGTCTGTTTCTGTATATTATTTCTTCAGATATGTTTTGTGTTGTTCAGGCCCTCCTTAGATATGTTTTTCTGTTCTTCAGATATGTTTTATGCTCTTTTGTTTCTTCGAAATGGCAGGATTCGTGCATTCATTAAGAAGAAAAGAGTTGCTCGGTTAATTAGAGAAAACAGAGTGAAAACCAGATTGCCCAGTTAATTATGGATAACCAGGCGAAAACCACCACAACCGTTGAGCAGCACACATTAGAAACCACACGCACACCACTCCAAAGAGGGCTTCGTCGAGAAAGCACGTAGGCGTCATCATCATCACTCCTCCCCTAGAGGCGTCCTCACCATCCCTAAAAACTCCGAGCAAACGACTCCGACTTCGCCGTCGGTGATCGTCAACTCGACCCACACCGTTGCGGACACGTGAAGCTGCATGAAGATCTGCACCAAAGCTCAGTCACTTGCGGCCAGACAACGCAGCTCTAGATCTGACGTAGAGCTCTGAAGGGCAAAATCTAGGCAGGATTGGCGCCACGGAAGATCACCGAACGGGCTACCTGCAGCCAGTTATCGTATACCATAGGGCCCCGCCGCCGCAGCTTTGACTTCAAAACAACAAACAAACCGAGGCAATATCGCGGACACGCCGAAGAAGAGCCGACTATCGCAACTATTGCCGCGCTGCTTTCATCGTCCCACCATCATCGTTGCCATAGAAGCCTGGTCGCCACAACCACCGCAAACCACCGGTCTCGCTTGCCAATGCCGAGCTCTGAGACGAAACTCTCAATAGGGAAACGACACCGCCATTGTCCTATCACAAGATCAAGCTGAGTTTCCCCTGGAGAGGCCGCATGCAATGGCCGGATCCATCCGGGAGGGGTGTGGCAGCAGTTCATCGATGCCTCCAGGGAGGTCAACGACGGCCACAGCCGCCATCATCACTGGTGACGACATAAGGCCGAGACAGGGTCTTCACCCAAGCTCTCACACCAACTCCGTCGCACATCATCCCGGGCCGGCGTCGGCAAGCCCACCAACCACCACCGACACCGAAGAGGCGCAGAGACTGCCGCAGTTAACCGCACCTCAGGAAGCCCACAAACGGTCAACCTCCAGCACGAGGGCCCACTGCATCACCCCTGCCACCACCACCGAACAAGCACATAACAGCCAACACGACCACCCGCACCTCGCGGCGGCCACCGCTAGCCCTCCCGCCATGCAGGTCAGCAAACTCGTCGATGCTCCACCGAAGCAGAAACACCGAACGCAGCACGAGCCACCGCGCCGTACCCAACACCATGTCGTCAAGGCACAGAGGAGCGCTGCTCGAGGCCATGGAACACCACGGTCCCTTGGCCCACGCGCCCGCCGTTGATTGGAGCAAGCACCTCGCGACGAGCCACCTCCTAGGGCCACCCTGTGCCTCCGAGCACTCCAAGCAATCTGCGACAACACCAGACTGCAGCACAACTCAGCCCGGAGACCCACGTCGCCCACGCCGCGCCCAGTGCGCCATGCTGCACCTCCCCTCATGGCTACGCTACTGCCCTACGCGGCCATCCCGTGCTAGCCCACAGCCGCGCCAGATCTGCACGCCGCCCTGCACATGGCCGTGCCGCGTGCCATGGCCACCTCGCCCCTCTCGGTGCAGTAGAGCACCGGTGCCACCCCAAGCCACCGCCGGCCCGATGTGCCCCGCAGAGCTGCACGCCTCCACAAGGCTGATCATCCCGCGCTGCCCGGACGCCTCGTGGGGAGGGTAGAGTCCCGCCGCCGCCGCATAGGCTTTGCCCGGTGGCATCCCCTAGCTGCGGCGAGAGAGGGGAGAGGCGAGGTGGGGGTGGCGGCAGCGGGGGGCTAGGGTTGCGCCCGGGCCGCTCGCGGGAGCAACATGGGGCTCGGTTCTCAATATGCTGGATACCACCATGCCATGTTTTGTGCTCTTCAGTCATCCTTCGCTAAGCATTACATGTTTTTTGTGGCTCGGTTTACGTGTGGTAGCCTTTATCTTGGAGAATAATACTTTTTTCAAAGGAAAAAAATGTAGTTCATATATCTCCTGGTTTTTTCAAAAGGCCCAAATACTGGAATGACATTTTCAAAGTTTAAGCTAAGGCAATGGAGAAGAAAATCTCTTAGGGTTTCTAAAGTGAGTTTCTCTCTGTCCAATGTCACTTGTATTGGTTGTGTGTAAGAGCATCTCCAGTCGTTGCCCCCCCAGGACGCTTGAAAATCGCCGCCTGGGGGCGAGCCGGCGCAAAAAATCGGCGCTGGGGGTGATTGGGTTCCCAGCCCCCCCAGGTGCCGATATCGGCCCATTTGCGTCCGCTTTTCGGCCCAGTTTCAGCGACAAATCAGCCTGATATCGGCGCAAATCGTTCCATATTCGCCGTGGTTCGACGCAAATTCAACACAAGTAATTTTATTATCACATAGTTCATTACCGAAAATCAATAGAAATCAAATAGTTCAACAACAAATAATTCAATACAAATCATATAGTTCAACAAATAAAAACTCTTATTTCATCACATGTCGAGCTAGGCGTTGCCCTTGAGCCTCCATAGGTGCTCCACCAGATCGTGTTACAGTTGTTGATACACCTGTGGGTCTCGGATCTCCTGACGCATATTGAGGAAGGCAGTCTAGGTTGCCGGTAGCTGGTGATCAACTTGCGCAAGAGGACCCTGCCTGTAATATGGTTCAGTGTCAAACACTGGCTCTTCCTGCTCGCTCTCAATAATCATGTTGTGCAAGATGACATAGCAAGTCATGATCTCCCACATTTGATCTTTCAACCAGGTCTGGGCAGGGTACCGGACAACAACAAATCGAGATTGAAGCACACCAAATGCCCGCTCGACATCCTTCCTGCAAGCCTCCTGAACCTTCGCAAAGTGGCAGTTCTTGCCTCCTGGCACAGGGTTTGAGATAGTCTTCACAAATGTAGACCATCTCGGATAGATGCCATCAGCTAGGTAGTACCCCTTGTTGTAGTGCCGCCCATTGACCTGGAAGTTCACCGGAGGAGAATGACCTTCAACAAGCTTGGCAAATACAGGGGAGCACTGCAGGACGTTGATGTCATTGTGAGTTCCTGGCATCTCAATGAAGGAGTGCCAAATCCAGAGGTCCTGTGTGGCCACTGCCTCAAGTACCACACTGCAACCGCTTTTGACGCCTTTGTACATCCCCTGCCAAGCAAATGGATAATTCTTCCATTTCCAATGCATGCAGTTGATGCTTCCAAGCATCCCAGGAAATCCTCTTGCTGCATTCTGTGCTAGGATCGGAGCAGTGTCTTCAGCATTGGGTGATCGCAAGTATTGCGGTCCAAACACTGCCACCACTGCCCTGCAGAACTTGTAGAAACACTCAATGGTCGTGGACTCGGCCATGCGCCCATAGTTGTCGAGTGAATCACCGGGAGCTCTGTATGCAAGCATCCTCATAGCTGTCGTGCACTTATGAATTGAGGTGAATCCAAGTGTGCCGGTGCAATCCTTCTTGCACTTGAAGTAGCTGTCGAACTCCCGGATGGAATTCACAATCCTGAGGAAAAGCTTTCGGCTCATCCGATAACGACGCCGAATTTTTTTTTCGCTGTGCAATGGAGCGTCGGCGAAGTAGTCGGAGTAGAGCATGCAATAGCCTTCTAGACGATGCAAATTCTTTGCTTTCAGCCGCCCCGGTGCCGAGCCACCTCGCCGCGGCTTTTCATTCGCGAGCAGGCCAGCGAGGGTGGCGAGGACCATGAGATGCTCCTCCTCCTGGACGTCGGCATCGGCTACCTCCTCCAGCAACGTCGCGAGCGCCTCCTCGTCGTCCGAGTCCATCGCCGGACTGGGCAGACAAACCGCCGAACACCTGGCGGGCGTCGTAGGCGCACAACCGCCGGTATACCGCCCTGCGCGGCAGGAGCACCGGAAAAACTCGCCTGGAAGGTGGTGAAGAGGTTGCCGCGGTGAAACCTTCTCTCCTTTCGGACGGGGAATGACCTATCTAGCGGTGCTGGGCGGTGGGCGGCGTCGGGATCGGCTGGTGCTCCGCGATTTCCTTGACTTTTTGCCTAATAGTGTGGCCCAGGCGTGTTTTTCCCTTCCGCCGGAGCCCCCGAGCGCCCCCAGCGCGCTGGGTTCGGCCTGGGATCACCGAGCTCAAAAACGGGCTGAGCCAGCGTCTTGAGGGCGCGACTAGGGCTTTTGTTTGGCGCCGGCGCCCCAAAAGTCCTGGGGGGCCTGTTGGGGGCGCGGCTGGAGATGCTCTAAGCAACAGCTTCACTATGCGTTTTTTCCGACATGCCTGATGCCTTTTTAGTATTAGCTGTATCTATGCTCCAAAAGCACCGGGGCTCATCATAACTCATAAGTAGTACTCCCTCCGTTACCAAATATAAGTCTTTCTAGAGATTTCAACAAGTGACTACATACGAAGCAAAATGAGTGAATCTACAATCTAAAATATGTCTACATACATCCGTATGTTGTAGTCCATTTGAAATGTCAAAAAAACTTATATTTAGGAACGGAGGGAGTACAAACCAATAACGGTTGCATGCATCATGCAACATTCATTATTGTACAAGTTTACCGAAAGTAAAAAAGGCATACACAGTTCCGATACACAGTAGAGCAAGCTATTCACTTCCATTTATTTGTACTACCCATATGATAGACTGACACTCATCATAAGCTAATTAAATATAGTACTTGAAGTCTTGAACTATAGTTACCTTTTCCTGGCTAACCTGCGCCAAGTGACAACAATAAACACATAGGCTTTGTCATGCACCTTGTCAAAGAAGCAGAAATAAGCAATCCTCCATGTTTTCTTGAAGAGCAGAGCACAAAACACAATCCAGAGGCCAGCCAGAAACCCTGACCCAAGTCCAAAGTAAAAGAACAACGTCGAGTCCGAAACTTTTTCACTTCTCTCTTGATGGTCAGGCTGTGGTGCATTATTGTTGACTGAGCAACTTTTATGAAGGACGGGACCACAAAGGCCAATGTTGCCATTGTATATGGATGAGTTCTCCGCATAAAGAGTGTCAAGTTGACTTCCTGATGGTATTATTCCTGCTAGATGATTATATGACAGGTCCAGAATGCTCAAGTACGTTAGATTTGACAAGCTTGACGGAATTTCTCCTGAAATATCATTGTTCGAGAAGTCAAGTGACTCCAACATCTGCATGTCCCCAATCTTTGGTAATCCTCCATTCAATTGATTCCATGACAAGTTCAGATTTATCAATCCACCAAGAGACGTTATTTCCTCTGGAATTTTACCGGTTAAATAGTTGCATGAGAAGTCGATGCTCGATATCTCCAAAACAGCAACACCTTTGTATTTAAGTTCTTGCCTCTTGATGATTACTGGCATATCACCAACTATAATTTGGAACCCTGCAACGACGGTGCCCGGAACCTCTACATATGGCATTGTCATCGCTGTTAGATTTGATAGATGAGGAGGTATGGAACCTGATATCCCATTGGCCGCCAGATTCAAATGATAAAGTTTGCTGAGACTTGTGATATTATCCGGAATATGCCCGTGGAACATGTTGTTGCTCAGCCGTAGAAACTGTAGCTCACCCAAGTTCCGAATCCACATTGGCAATATTCCAGAAAATCTGTTCCTTGCCAGATCTAAAAAAGATAGCGTTGTGCAGTTTTCTAGAAATGGTGGAAACTTGCCAGAGAATCTATTGTTACTTAACAATAGAAATGCCAGTTTTTTTGTGCTGAAACATTGAGGAAGTTCTCCTTCAAGAAGATTGTTGGCCAAATCCAAGGAATACAAGTTCAATTCACATACAAACAGTGGAATTTGACCAGTGATGTAATTGGAGAACAGACTTATCATATCCAGGTTTGGAGCCCCAAAATCTGCTGGTAGGGGCCCTGATAAAGAGTTTCTTGATATGTCCAATGTGTCTAGATTTCTGGGCAGTTGAGGTATTCTACCAGATATATTGTTTGAACTAGAATATAATGCTCCCAGTGACATGTTACCCATATTTTTTGGCAAGGCACCACTTATTCGGTTATTGGAGATATCCAAGTATGTGATCTTTGAGAAGGAAATAGAGAACCAATCTGGAAACCTATCGGTTATTCCTGTGCTTGAGATGTCAAGGTAAGTAAGATCCACTTGCCACTTAAGCCATGCAGGAAACAGAGGACCCATCTGGCATGATGCAAAACGGGCTTCTTTGCAGTCTAAAGGGAGGAACCCATCCTGAACCCACCACAATCTCCAATTGATTGTCAGATAATTTTATCTGCTCTAAGCTTTTTAGACCATGAAAGTGTTCTTCTGTAATCAGACCATCCAAGCGATTCTGACTAAGATCCAAGCTAGCCAAATTAGTGAGAGTACCGATTGCAGGTGGCACATGTCCAGTCAGGTTGTTGTTCCAAAGGTCTAGAACCCTCAAATCCGTAAACCACCCTGTACGTTCCGGTATAGGTCCCATCAAATTTGCTAGAGTTCCTGTCAATTGGTTACTCCCGAGGCCATACTCAGGTCTACGGAAATCAGGCTGAGAAACCTTAGAAATGGTAGACGTGTTAACCATGAGAGATCGTTGGAGGACACATTTGCACAACTTGAGAGGTCAAGATAGTGCAGCTTGGAGAGGTTGCCAAGGTGGGGAGGCACTTGGCCAGAAAACGGCGCTCCGGATAGGTCGAGATATCTCAGGTTTCCCAAAGAACCCAGAAATTCGGGAATACTGCCAGCCGGGCCCACAAGGCTGTTGTAGCTGAGATCAAGATGCTCCAGGTGCGGCAGGGAGAGCAAGGAAGGACTTATCTCACCGGCCAGTCTCCGGCCTTGAAGGTTGAGCGCGACGACATGACCGGTCCGGTTACTGCACCGGACACCTCTCCATTGGCAGCAGTCGTCTTTGCGCCATGAGGCGAAGAGGCCAGCGGTGTCGCTGGTGATGGTGATGCCTTGCTTGAACGCCAGCAGCGCGTCCCTCTCCTGCCTCGTGCAGGCTGCCGCCGGTGGCTGCTGCGCCAGCGCATGTAGCGAGGCGGCGAGCAGGACCGTGAGGAGGAGGAGGGGCAACTTTGGAGGAGGATGCATGGTGGGTGGTTGGTGGGCACCGGGCCGACGGTGGTGTGGGCAGTCCACATATCGGCTTCATGCTTTTGATGAATATATACATGGTCTCGGTTCATTAGCCCGTCCTCGGTCGGAGTCGCCGAGTCAGTCGTCGTTTTGGTTCCGTCGCTGCCGACTGACGAAGGTAAGACGCGGCCACAATAGTGCAGCGGAGGTCAGGTCGGTGCATGGTGGCGAACATGCCACGTACCGACGTACGTACGTCGACGTACAGTGCCGGCGCCCGCGGGGCAGAACAACGTCGTGCATTTGGTTCCAGTCAGTCATCCAGTGCTTTCACTGCCATATGCGATGCGTGTGTTAGCAGTCGATCAGGCCAAAGCTCGCCAACTTCGTTTCGTGATTCGCCGACATCGTCGTCGCCACAAGGTACCCGGCGTTTGAACTGAACTGGGCCAACCGATAGTAAGTCGACGAGCGGCGACTTGACTGTAAGGCTGGACTCCCACGGTACGGCGACGTCTTCCTAGACGAGGCACGACACACCACTTGGTCATAGCTCCAGGCCTTTCGACCGATTTTGGCTTGACAAAAAATGACACCGACGCCAGTGCTATATACTATCACATACTGCGCCGCTATCTTCCGTCTCGCCTGAAGGAGCTTCGTGTCGAGGCGTGACTGAGCCGGCCCAATGGGTTCCTCCGGCAGCAGATTTTAGGCGCGGCCTTCTCTATGTATTTTTTCAATGTGTTTTCTGTGTTGGTTCTCAACGATTTTTCTTGTGGTTTCTTGATTTTCTTTGTTTTATTATTATTTTTTCTTTTGCCTTTTTTGGTTTTCCATGTTGGTATTCAACAGTTTCTGTGTGAGTTTTCAAAGATTTTCTTTACACGTTACCGTTTTATGTGTTTCTTACCAATTTTCTTATTTTTTTATTTTTATTTTTTATACACGTTTTATCAAGACATGCTAGTTTTTTCGTACTACTGTACATTTTCTGTATACATCACGAATATTTTTATACACATTTGTTTTTCTAAAAAATTACATGATTACCGGTTTTTAAAATGTATGTTTTGATCCATTTCTTCATAAATAGTGTACATTTTTTGTATAAAGCTGTAACATTTTTAAAATGCATGATTACCATTTTTTAACTACATAGTTTTGAACATGTTTCTGAATACGAGTTAAACTATTTAAAATACACTTCGAAACAATTATTTGAATGTAAAAAAACATGTTTTTGAACGACATCAACACTTTTGTTTACATGGCATAAACATATTTTTCAAACACGTGAACATCTTTTGAATTGCAACATAGATGTTTTAATGTTATGATTTTTATTGAAATTACAAGAATACTTTTTTATGTTGTATAATTATTTTAAATGCACGAACATTATTTCTAATGCGTGAATGTTTGAAGTGATAAACATTTTTTTAAAGCTATAAACATGTTTTTAAATTACGCTAACAAAAATGTTACACCATGTTAACATTTTTCAAATTCGCAGTTGTTTAAATTTTAATTAAATTAAGTTTTTTGCATATATGTATTTAAAATATTTTTGCAAATATGAATAAAAAGTAAAAAAAATGCACAAATGAAAAAAAAGAAAACTAACCTGAAGAAGCTACTTGTGCCAGCCCATCAGAACGCTCGTTTGTCAAGTGATATATAGAATCTCATGTTTACTATCGGTGTCATAGTTTTTCTCTTTTAATGAACCCCTCCGTGTCAAATTTACTAGGCCAGAAATGTTGTCTATCGCTCATTGCGAGTGTTAAGATTGTGATCGTCTGCTACGCTAGGAAGATGGGCAGACCCATTAGAAACGAAGCGAAGCGAGCGTGAAAACCAAATTCTTCTTCCTAGTTTCCCATGTTTTATTTTATTTCTTTGTTTTTTACCTTCAAAATTCATCAAAATTTCAAAATGTTCCCATTTTTAAAATTTTGTTTCGTATACTCGAGACAGTGTGGCCGTTTTCTAAAATGCCTGAGGGATTTCAAAAAATGTTCGGTTTTTCCAAAATTTATTTGGAATTATCAAAAATATTGCCAGTTCCATAATATTTTCACATATTGAAAAAATGTTCAGATACTCCAAAATTGTTTGAAGTTTCAAAACAATGTTTTCGTTTTCTAGAAAATTCACACATTCCAAAACTAACAAATGTTCACGTTTGCAAAACTTGTTGGGAATTTGCAAAAATGTTCTTGTGTTCATTTCTTTCACATATTCATAAACTGTTCAGGAATTTCAAAAGGTGTTTGCATTTTTCAAAAATTGTTTGGAATTTCTGAAAATGTTCTATTTTCAAAAAAAATCACAAATTAATAAAATTTTCTGGGGTTGTCATTAACTTTTCGTGTTTTCTGAACTTCTTTTCCAATTCACAACAATTTTCGAATTTACACACATGTTTCAAATTCGTGAACAATTTTGACAATTATGAAAAAATTTAATCCATATTTTTTATTTACACATCTTTTTGGAATTTGCAACATTTTCTAAATTCATAAACTTTTTCAATGCTATTTTTTTCAATTTTTGAATTCGTGAAGAAAAAGTAGAATGAAAGGTTTTCTGAAAGAAAAAACATGAATGGGCCGGCCACCATGCTAGCGATTAAGGGGGGTTGTAGGAGACTCGAGTCGTATTGCTCGTAGCGAGCAATACATCATACTCACGAATTAAGGAGGACCCTTTGCAAAGGTCACTCCCACCTTTTTGATGCTCACAAGTGACAAACTACATGTGCACTACTTGTCATAACCTGGGAGGTTTTTTATTTTGTAGATTCGTCTTTTAAAACATTTTATCTCCTCAACGTTCATCCAGATCATGAACTGTTTTCACAATCGAATTTCTCGCGTCAAGATCTTCGAAAGTTGAACCATTGTTAATAGGCATCAATGATTTTTTTCATGAAAACGCCAAAAAAATGCAAACTAAAAATAACTAAAACCCCCCAAAAAATGAAAACCCCCAAAAGATGAAATGAAAGAAAAGTGAAAGCGTAAGAAAAAAAATCGAAAAAAATAAATGAAACAAAAAATGAAATGCGAAAGCACAGTTGTGCTTTTTCACTTTTTTTTGCGGGAAAAGTGGGAGCTTTATTGATTATCTACACCCCTATATAGTGTGCGAATAAATTTGAAAGATGGTCGTTGGATGAAGCCAATCCAACGGTGCAGAGATGGCAAATCCGAGCACTACTGGCCATTGAATATCATCTACATTCCACTAGATTCCGCCACATGTACAATCTAGAAGAGTCCATGGTTGAACTTAAGCATAATGCACAAACCTCAAAACACAAGTACTTCTCCTTGAAGGAAATATGCCCTAGAGGCAATAATAAAGTTATTATATATTTCCTCATATCATGATAAATGTTTATCATTCATGCTAGAATTGTATTAACCGGAAACATGATACATGTGTGAATGCATAGACAAAACAATATGTCACTAGTGTGCCTCTACTAGACTAGCTTGTTAATCAAAGATGGTCATGTTTCCTAACCATGAACAAAGAGTTGTTATTTGATTAACAAGGTCACATCATTAGTAGAATGATCGATTGACATGACCCATTCCATTAGCTTAGCACACGATCGCTTTAGTATGTTGCTACCGCTTTTATCCATGACTTATACATGTTCCTGTAACTATGAGATTATGCAACTCCGTTTACGGAGGAACACTTTGGTGCTACCAAACGTCTGGCAACGTAATCGGATGATTATAAAGGAGTACTAGGTGTCTCCAAAGGCGTATGTTGGGTTGGCGTATTTCGAGATTAGGTTTTGTCACTCCGATTGTCGGAGTGGTATCTCTGAGCCCTCTCGGTAATACACATCACTTAAGCCTTGCAAGCATTACAACTAATGAGTTAGCTGTGAGATGATGTATTATGGAGCGAGTAAAGAGACTTGCCGTAACGAGATTGAACTAGGTATTGGATACCGACGATCGAATCTCGGGCAAGTAACATACCGATGACAAAGGAACAACGTATGTTGTTATGCGGTCCGACCGATAAAGATCTTCGTAGAATATGTAGGAACCAATATGGGCATCAGGTCCCGCTATTGGTTATTGACGGAGACGTGTCTCGGTCATGTCTACATTGTTCTCGAACCGTAGGGTCCACACGCTTAAGGTTTCGATGGCGGTTATTATGAGTTTATGTATTTTGATGTACCAAGAAGTTCGAGTCCGGATGTGATCACGGACATGACGAGGAGTCTCGAAATGGTCGAGACATAAAGATTGATATATTGAAGCCTATGTTTGGAGTTCGAATGGTTCCAAGCGGCAACGGAATTCTGAGTACCGGAGGTTACCGGAACCCCGGGAGGTAAATGGGCCTCGATGGGCCTTAGTGGAAAGGAGAAGGGCCAGCCCTGGGTGGGCGCGCCTCCCCCTTCCCTAGTCCTACTAGGACTAGGAGAAGGGCCGCCCCCTCTCTCTCTTTCCCTCCCGGAAGCCTAGTCCAACTAGGATTGGGGGAATCCTACTCCCGGAGGAGTAGGACTCCTGGCGCGCCTCCCCTTGGCCGCCCCCCCCCTTGCTCCTTTATATACGGGGCAGGGGGCACCTTGGAACACACAAGTTTGATCTTTGGATCGTTCCTTGCCGTGTCGGTGGTGCCCCTCCACCTTCCACCTCGGTTATACTGTCATGAAGCTTAGGCGAAGCCTCGCGCCGTGAAACATCAAGATCGTCACCACGCCGTCGTCTTGTGGAACTCTCCTCGACACTCGGCTGGATCGAGTACGAGGGACGTCCATCGAGCTGTCGTGTGTCAAGAACTCGGGCGTCGAGTAACGGCGCCGGATCGGTCGGATCGCGAGGAGAACGTCGACTACTTCCTCTACGTTGTGATCGCTTCGCTTGGTCTACAAGGGTATATAGACAACACTCTCCCTCTCGTTGCTATTCATCACCATGATCTTGCGTGTGCGTAGATTTTTTTTGAAATTACTCGTTCCCCAACAGTGGCATCCGAGCCTAGGTTTTATGGTTTGATGTTTTGCACGAGTAGAACACAAGTGAGTTGTGGGCGATACAAGTCATACTACCTACCAGCATGTCATACTTTGGTTCAGCGGTATTGTGAGATGAAGCGGCCCGACCGACATTACGCGTGACGCTTACGCGAGACTGGTTTCACCGCCACGAGCACTCGTTGCTTAAAGGTGACTGGTGGGTGCTGTCTCTCTCACTTTAGTTGAACAAGGTGTGGCTACGCCCGTCCTTGAGAAGGTTAAATGGAGTCTATTTGACGAAGTATCGTTGTGGTTTTGATGCGTAGGTGAGACTGGTTCTTGCTTAAGCCCGTAGCAGCCACGTAAAATTTGCAACAACAAAGTAGAGGACGTCTAACTTGTTTTTGCAGGGCATGTTGTGATGTGATATGGTCAAGACGTGATGCTATATTTTATTGTATGAGATGATCATGTTTTGTAACCGGTTATCGGCAATCGGCAGGAGCCATATGGTTGTCGCTTTATTGTATGAAATGCAATCGCTACTGTAATGCTTTACTTTATCACTAAGCGGTAGCGATAGTCGAGAAGCATAAGATTGGCGAGACGACAACGATGCTACGATGGAGATCAAGGTGTCGCGCGGTGGCGATGGTGATCATGATGGTGCTGCGAGAGATGGAGATCACGAAGCACAAGATGACGATGACCATATCATATCACTTATATTGATTTGCATGTGATGTTTATCTTTTATGCATCTTATCTTGCTTTGATTGACGGTAGCATTATAAGATGATCTCTCACTAAATTATCAAGAAGTGTTCTCCCGAGTATGCACCGTTGCCAAAGTTCGTCGTGCCCGGACACCACGTGATGATCGGGTGTGATAAGCTCTCGTCCATCTACAACGGGTGCAAGCCAGTTTTGCACACGCGAATACTCGGGTTAAACTTGACGAGCCTAGCATATGCGAGATATGGCCTCGGAACACGGAGACCGAAAGGTCGGCGTGAATCATATAGTAGATATGATCAACATAAGATGTTCACCATTGAAAACTACTCCATCTCACGTGATGATCGGTTATGGTTTAGTTGATTTGGATCGCGTGATCACTTAGATGACTAGAGAGATGTCTGTCTAAGTGGGAGTTCTTAAGTAATATGATTAATTGAACTTAAATTTATCATGAACTTAGTCCCGGTAGTATTTTGCAAATTATGTTGTAAGATCAATAGCTTGCGTTGTTGCTTTCATATGTTTATTTTGATATGTTCCTAGAAAATTGTGTTGAAAAATGTTAGTAGCAATGATGCGGATTTGATCCATGATCTGAGGTTTATCCTCATTGTTGCACTGAAGAATTATGTCCTTAATGCACCGCTAGGTGAGCGGACCTATTGCAGAGCGGATCATGCGGCGTTATGAACGTTTGGCTAGCTCAAGATGATGACTACTTGATAGTTTTGTGCACCATGCTTTATGGCTTAGAATCGGGACTTCAAAGATGTTTTGAACATCATGGACCATACGAGATGTTCCAGAATTGAAGTTAATATTTCAAGCAAATACCGAGTTGAGAGATATGAAGTCTCCAACAAGTTCTATAGCTAAAAGATGGAGGAGAATCGCTCAACTAGTGAGCATGTGCTCAGATTGTCCGGGTACTTCAATCGCTTGAATCAAGTGGGAGTTAATCTTCCGATAAGATAGTGATTGACAGAATTCTCTAGTCACCATCACCAAGTTAGTAGAACTTCGTGATGAACTATAGTATGCAAGGGATGACGAAAATGATTCCCGAGCTCTTCGTGATGTTGAAATCGACGAAGGTAGAAATCAAGAAAGAGTATCAAGTGTTGATGGTTGACAAGATCACTAGTTTCAAGAAAAGGGCAAAGGAAAGAAAGGGAACTTCAAGTAGATTGACAAGCAAGTTGTCACTCCCACGAAGAAGCCCAAAGCTGAACCAAAGCCTGAAACCGAGTGCTTACATCGCAAAGGAAATGGTCACTGGAAGCGGAACTGCCCTAAATATTTGGTGGATAAGAAGGATGGCAAAGTGAAAAAGGGTATATTTAATATACAGGTGTTTTATATGTGCTTTACTAGTGTTTATAGCAACCCCTCGGTATTTGGTACTGGTTCAGTTGCTAAGAGTAGTAACTCGAAACGGGAGTTGCAGAATAAACAGAAACTAGCTAAGGGTGAAGTGACGATGTGTGTTGAAAGTAGTTTCAAGATTGATATGATCATCATCGCACACTCCCTGTACTTTCGGGATTAGTGTTGAACCTAAATAAATGTTATTTGGTGTTTGCGTTGAGCATGAATATGATTTGATCGTGTTTATTGCAATACGGTTATTCATTTAAGTAAAAGAATAAACTGTTGTTCTGTTTACATGAATAAAACCTTATATGGTTACACACCCAATGAAAATGGTTCATTGGATCTCGATCGTAGTAATACACATATTCATAATATTGAAACCAAAAGATGCAAAGTTAATAATGATAGTACAACTTATTTGTGGCAATCGCCGTTTAGGTCATAATGGTGTAAAGCGCATGAAGAAACTCCATGCTGATGGGATTTTGGAATCACTTGATTATGAATCACTTGATGCTTGCAAACCGTGCCTTTTGGGCAAGATGACTAAAACTCCGTTCTCCGAACAATGGAACAAGCTCTTGACTTATTGGAAATAATACATACCGATGTATGCGATCCAATGAGTGTTGATGCTCGTGGCAAGTATCGTTATTTTCGACCTTCACAAGATGATTTGAGCAGATATGGGTATATCTTCTTGATGAAACATAAGTCTGAAATAGTTGAAAGGTTCAAAGAATTTCAGAGTGAAGTGGAAAAATCATCGTAACAAGAAAATAAAGTTTCGCGATCCGATCATGGAGACGAATATTTGAGTTACGAGTTTGGTCTTCAATTAAAACAATGTGGAATAGTTTCACAACTCACGCCACCCGGAACACCACAGCGTAATGGTGTGTCCGAACGTCATAATCGCACTTTACTAGATATGGTGCGATCTATGATGTCTCTTACAGATTTACCGCTATCGTTTTGGGATCATGCATTAGAGACAGCTGCATTCACATTAAATTGGGCACCATCTAAATCCGTTGAGACGACACTATATGAACTGTGGTTTAGCAAGAAACCCAAGTTGTCGTTTCTTAAAAGTTTGGAGTTGCGATGCTTATGTGAAAAAGTTTCATCCTGATAAGCTGGAACCCAAATCGGAGAAGTTCGTCTTCATAGAATACCCAAAGGAAATTGTTGGGTACACCTTCTATCACAGATCCGAAGGCAAGATATTCGTTGCTTAAGATGGATCCTTTCTAGAGAAGGAGTTTCTCTCGAAAGAAGTGAGTGGGAGGAAAGTAGAACTTGATGAGGTAATTGTACCTTCTCCTTACTTGAAAGTAGTTTGTCGCGAAACCGGTTTACGAGACATCTACACCAAGTAGTGAGGAAGTTGATGATGTTGATCATGAAACTTCAGATCAAGTTACTACAGAACCTCGTAGATCAACCAGAGTAAGATCCGCACCAGAGTGGTACGGTAATCCTATACTGGAAATCATGCTACTAGATCATGACGAACCTACGAACTATGAAGAAGCGATGGTGAGCCCAGATTCCGTGAAATGGCTTGAGGCCATGAAATCTGAGATGAAATCCATGTATGAGAACAAAGTGTGGACTTTGGTGGCGTTGCCCGATGATCGGCAAGCCATAGAAAATAAATGGATCTTCAAGAGGAAGACGGACGCTGATAGTAGTGTTACTATCTACAAAGCTCGACTTGTCGCAAAAAGGTTTTGACAAGTTCAAGGTGTTGACTACAATGAGATTTTCTCAAACTGTAGCAATGCTTAAGTCTATCCGAATCATGTTAGCAATTGCCACAATTTATGAAATTTGGCAAATGGATGTAAAACTGCATTCTGAATGGGTTTTAGGAGGAAGAGTTGTATATGATGCAACCGAAGGTTTTATCGATCCAAAGGAGCTAACAAAGTGTGCAAGCTCCAGCGATCCATCTATGGACTGGTGCAAGCATCTCGAGTTGGAATATACGCTTTGATGAGTTGATCAAAGCATATAGTTTTATCTGCACTTACGGTGAAGCTCTGTATTTACTAAAAGGTGAGTGGGAGCACTACAAGATTTCGATAAGTATATGTGAATGACATATTGTAGATCGGAAATAATGTAGAATTATTCTCGCAAAGCATAAAGAAGTGTTTGAAAGGAGTTTTTCAAAGAAAGACCTCGGTAAAGCTACTTACATATTGAGCATCAAGATCTATAGAGATAGATCAAGATGCTTGATAAGTTTTTCAATGAGTACATACCTTGAAAAGATTTTGAAGTAGTTCAAAATGAAACAGTCAAAGAAAGAGTTCTTGCCTGTGTTACAAGGTGTGAAATTGAGTAAGACTCAAAACCCGACCACAAAGCAGAAGATAGAAAGAGAATGAAAGTCATTCACTATGCCTTGGCCATAGTTTCTATAAAGTATGCCATGTTGTGTACCAGATCTATTGTATACCCTGCACCGAAGTTTCGCAAGGAGTACAATAGTGATCTAGGAGTAGATCATCGGACAGCGGTCAAAATTATCCTTAGTGGAATAAGGATATGTTTCTCGATTATGGAAGTGACAAAAGGTTAAATGTAAGTAAAGGGTTACGTCGATGCAAGTTTTGACACTGATCTGATGACTCTAAGTCTCGATCTAGATACATATTGAAAGTGGAAGCAATTAGCTAGAGTAGCTTCGCAAGAGCATTGTAGACATAGAAAAATTGCAAAATACATAATGGATCCGAATGTGAAAGACCCGTTGACTAAGACTCTCTCACAAGCAAAACATGATCACACCTTAGTACTCTTTGGGTGTTAATCACATAGCGATGTGAACTAGATTACTGAATCTAGTAAACCCTTTGGGTGTTGGTCACATGGCGATGTGAACTATGGGTGTTAATCACATGATGATGTGAACTATCGATGTTAATCACATGGTGATGTGATCTAGATTATTGACTCTAGTGCAAGTGGGAGACTGAAGGAAATATGCCCTAGAGGCAATAATAAAGTTATTATATATTTCCTCATATCATGATAAATGTTTATCATTCATGCTAGAATTGTATTAACCGGAAACATGATACATGTGTGAATGCATAGACAAAACAATATGTCACTAGTGTGCCTCTACTAGACTAGCTTGTTAATCAAAGATGGTCATGTTTCCTAACCATGAACAAAGAGTTGTTATTTGATTAACAAGGTCACATCATTAGTAGAATGATCGATTGACATGACCCATTCCATTAGCTTAGCACACGATCGTTTAGTATGTTGCTACTGCTTTTATCCATGACTTATACATGTTCCTGTAACTATGAGATTATGCAACTCCGTTTACGGAGGAACACTTTGGTGCTACCAAACGTCACAACGTAATCGGGTGATTATAAAGGAGTACTACAGGTGTCTCCAAAGGCGATGTTGGGTTGGCGATTTCGAGATTAGGTTTTGTCACTCCGATTGTCGGAGAGGTATCTCTGGGCCCTCTCGGTAATACACATCACTTAAGCCTTGCAAGCATTACAACTAATGAGTTAGCTGTGAGATGATGTATTATGGAACGAGTAAAGAGACTTGCCAGTAACGAGATTGAACTAGGTATTGGATACCGACGATCGAATCTCGGGCAAGTAACATACCGATGACAAAGGGAACAACGTATGTTGTTATGCGGTCTCGACCGATAAAGATCTTCGTAGAATATGTAGGAACCAATATGGGCATCCAGGTCCGCTATTGGTTATTGACCGAGACGTGTCTCGGTCATGTCTACATTGTTCTCGAACCGTAGGGTCCACACGCTTAAGGTTTCGATGGCGGTTATTATGAGTTTATGTATTTTGATGTACCGAAGAAGTTCGAGTCCCGGATGTGATCACGGACATGACGAGGAGTCTCGAAATGGTCGAGACATAAAGATTGATATATTGAAGCCTATGTTTGGAGTTCGGAATGGTTCCGGCTAAAACGGAATTCTGGAGTACCGGAGGTTACGGAACCCCGGAGGTAAATGGGCCTCGATGGGCCTTAGTGGAAAGGAGAAGGGCCAGCCCTGGGTGGGCGCGCGCCTCCCCTTCCCTAGTCCTACTAGGACTAGGAGAAGGGCCGCCCCCTCTCTCTTTCCCCCTCCGGAATCCTAGTCCAACTAGGATTGGGGGAATCCTACTCCCGAGGGAGTAGGACTCCTGGCCGCCTCCCCTTGGCCGCCGCCCCTCCCCTTGCTCCTTTATATCTGAGGGCAGGGGGCACCTTGGAACACACAAGTTTGATCTTTGGATCGTTCCTTAGCCGTGTGCGGTGCCCCCTCCACCATATTCCACCTCGGTTATACCGTCATGCAAGCTTAGGCGAAGCCTGCGCCGTGAAACATCAAGATCGTCCTGCCACGTCGTCTTGACGGAACTCTCCTCGACACTCGGCTGGATCGAGTACGAGGGCGTCATCGAGCTGTACGTGTGTCAAGAACTCGGGGCGTCGGAGTAACGGCGCCGGATCGGTCGGATCGCGAGGAGAACGTCGACTACTTCCTCTACGTGATCGCTTCGCCGGGTCTACAAGGGTATATAGACAACACTCTCCCCTCTCGTTGCTATTCATCACCATGATCTTGCGTGTGCGTAGAATTTTTTTTTTGAAATTACTACGTTCCCCAACACTCCTTTGTTCTAAAATCTTTCGTATCATAATTGCCCAAACTTTTTTTCTAGTTGAATTGTCATTATTTGTTTTTACTTTATGCTTTACAACGCACAATTCCATGAATCATAAAATAGATTAACTTTTTTATAAAGACTAATTGATTTTGAATGAGATGAACTATAAGAATTAAATGAACGTCTACATCATGCATCTATGACTCAAATCTTACATGCTATAGTGTGGCATTCATTCATAATTTGGTTGCCAAATATCATGCCTGCAATGCACGTGTACCTTACTAGTATTAAATAGTATTACAATCCATAGCCAGAAGACTTTGGAGATTCTCAGGTGCATCCTGTAACCATAGATCAGTATGATGCTCTGAGCGCAAAAATTTGGCTTGAAAATCTGCAACACTATTCTGGGACCTATCTAACTTCATGATGGAAAGCTCCCGCTCCTCAACAAATAAGGCCTTCAACTCTGACACTAGCTGGCCAACTCTTGATTTATCCTGTCCCTGAACCTTCACAAGTTTTATTAAGTTTGAACAATCGATTTGTAAGACGAAAGGCCCTGCAGCATATGTGCGTGCCATCATCATTCCTTTCACATCAGCAAGTAACTCAGCTTGAAGGGAGTCATCACATTGTTGTATGTACTAGCCATACCCGCGCGGCGGCACCCATCGATACGGCACGTGTGTATGTGCTATTTTTTGGCTCGGTTTTGTATGTATCTACTGTAGAATGTGCATTCGTCTTTTGAAATATTCGGTGTTTATTTTTTCACATAGGCCGAAAAGAGGCTCAAGCCTAAAATATTAGGTAGACTATAAATTGTAGGTAAAGATGTTGTCTAGAAAGGTTGAATGTTTTAATAGTAATGTTATTGTGTAATTTGGGAAAATTTACAACCAATTCATCCGTTTTTTAGTGTGTCATAAGAATGTAATGGAGGTAACAATTTTTTTAGGGAGTACCAAAAATGACTGTATTTTTTGTAGAGACGAGCGAATTTTTTCTAGTATAGAAGACTGGTGTGATTTAAATACAAAAGTACTGTTGTTTGGAAGACAACAACAATGGAATGCATGATATGAAGATGTAAAAACTGCACTGATGGATAAATCATGTCTAGTCAAACAGACCATAGATTTATCCGGTGAAGTACATATAGCACATTGCATGAATAAAATAATTATCTTTTTTATGATACTAAGTTGACAGTTCTATAGGCTTGGGGATGCTTGGATCGTATGTCATGGATAATGCTAGTCGGTAATACTAGATTCGTATGTGAGAACTAGGTTAACATTATCATGGCATGTCATATGACTATCTAAAGGGTATAGATATCAGACTATTGTGATAGGTAATGCGATGAGTAATGAGTCAAGTTGTTTTCAGAGCTGCACACTATGCATTCGACAGTTAGTGTATCGAAGTTGGATCAATGTATATACTGAATAAACCTTAAGTTCGTTTAGGTGACATTTGATAGTATATAGTCATGATCTTGATCTAGATGGCGTAAGTCTGACTCTATGTCATTGACAGCCATAATTAGATGGACTGCATATCGATAGTATAATAGTCCCAGATCATGGGCTTATAAGTTATATAACTAGCTGGCTAAGGATATCGATACTAGAATGTCGTAATGCACATTTGAGATCTTCGTTGAAGAATCAGGCTATGTAGATATACGTCGTTAATTGTCAATGATTCATGTACCTATGGCTGATTGGTGTCATCAGTCGTTACCACATTATAGTGAATTAGATGATTGTACATTAGGCTAAATCCGATGATCATGTAGAATACGTCTTACTGCTCAGGTAGTTGAAGTCTACGTCTAATGCTAATCTCCTCAAGCTAGATCTACATGAGTTGTACTGTATGGATGACTATAGCTAGTGTGACGCCTTCATTAACGTGCATGCGGGCACTATGAAGCCTATGTTCTCCATAGTCTATAAGTGTTATTGCCAAGTCATTCATGCTTGCTACCTGCCATATGCTTCTGTGACTTCATGACTTATCGACTCCTCTCGGTTAAGCTCAGCTATCAGAGATTAACTCTCATACGATACTCCGCATCATTAGCTGTTGCTACCCGATTCTCTGCATAATTGATCAAGTCATCTGTTCATACTTCATCTTACATATGCAAGTCATAGGCATCTTCTTGCCTTACATGCTTCAATCCTTGCAATCGTGCTACAATGTCAGCCTGCCATCTATGGTGGATGGCGTGCAGGGCTACACCTGTTGTCCCTCGGCAGCGGACCTCGCGGTGATCCTCGGGGTCGTCACCAACAAGACGGCTATCAGGTTGACCTTGAGCTTGTCCGGCACCACTCACCATGGAAGTCCGCAGGAGGTGCAGAAACGACGCCATCATTGTCGTGTCTCAGGAAGAAGGGGCACTGCCGTTGAAAGCTGCCGGCAAGTAGAACCGGGCCGAGAACTGCCGCTGCGGGCTCCATGCCGGGTGGGGGAGAGGCTGGGGAAGAAATGGAGCGGGCTAATGGCTGCGACCATGAGACGGCGGACAGCGAGCAGGTAGCGACAACGAAGAAAAGGCAGCCTGCATGTTAGAATGAGAAGACCGCGCGAGGGAGAGAGACAGATCATAGTCAGTGCCTTTGATGGGGGGGGGAATGTAAGCTTTTATAGGCGGCATGTTATACGGTGGACGATTTGGCCAGAGGCTTCGAGTAAACACGGGACGACGGGACACATGAAGAAACGGAAACGAACCGAGAAACACGCACGCAACAGCGAACGATATCAATCGAGAAATATCCATAAACGCCTACACCCTTCCAGTCAAGATAAAAAAAGAAGCCCCACGAGAAACCAGGTGATGCATCGTGCATGCACTTGCATGTAGTCCAATCACGCACAGAAACAAAAATTGGATCTGCATGCATCTGAATAGCGATAATTAAGGGGCTCATCCCCACAAAAAATACAAAACCATACTACTTACTTGCAGAACGTGGTTATATCTCGGTCCCATGTGCGACAAAAGGAATGTCCAACAGCCATCAAACAATCGCTAAATGCACTCCAAACCTACCAAGAGAAGCCGCACGCTAGTTCAAAAAATTTGAAACAAAAAGTTGAAAACACCACACATTCGTACACAGCCACGTACCAAAAAAAATACATGTGCCACATGAGTAATTACCAAGGGGTCGTTTTCATCCAAGTGGAGTAATCTCAGGGCAAAAAAGCTCCCTGGAATAGAGGCTTGGGTATTTGCATGACACGGGTACCAAGTTTCCTGTTGAGTCTCTAACAGCCACGTCTACTCCTGCAACCTTCTCCTTGGCGCTGAAGGCCCCATCCACTGATATAGCAAGGCACCCCTCCGGCGGCGCCGGCCACGGAGCATGTACAGGGGCCTTATTCTTTTTTTTGAATTTTCAAGAGGGGGGGGGGATTTCCCCACCTGAATTTTCATATATCTGGGCCGAACCGCCCGAGCAAAACAAGTCACCAGTACATATTTTTCTACAAGCAGAGAGAGCGATAGGAGAGGGGAGTAATATCACGGGGTTAGGCACTCAAGCCACACATCAGCAGTGTTCTTGAGAGCTGCTGGGAGGCTGACACGCCACAGAATGGCATCTTCTCTGCAAAGCTGCAGCAGCCGGGGAAGCGAGGGCGGCATGCCCTGGAAGACCAGCGCGTTGTGGTGCTTCCAAAGTTGCCAGCAGCAAAGAAGCAGAAAAGTCGGCCCCGTCCGAGGAGGGACCAAGCTCGGGGGTGACATAAGGTGGAGCAGCTTGACGGAGGAGACTGTCAGTGTTGCCCCAACTGAGGCCCAGAACTGCCGGGCAAAGGGGCAAGCAAAGATGAGGTGGTCGGCCGTCTCGAGCGGAGCCGAGCAGATAGGGCAGCCCGCCCCGGCCACCTCAACAATGTGCTTACGCAGAAGCACATCTCTCGTGTGTATCCGAGCCTGGACCAGGAGCCAGGCGAAGAAGCGGGCCCTGCTAGGGGCGAAGTTCATCCAGACGAAGTCGACGAAAGGCGCTCTCACTCCACGGAAGTGGCATAGCTGGTATACCCCGGCAGAGGAGAGAGCAGCGCCCTTGGCATAGCCAGGACGAAGAGCCCGAACATCGGCCTCCTCGGACAGAATCAGCGCTTGGACGATGGGGAGGAGGATCCCCCGCTCCCATGCCCCAGTATGGTTTAGTCGCGGGACAAGCCCCCCGTCCAGCCCGTGCTGGACGACGTGGGCAACCGACACGTCCGGCAAGTTGGCGTGGGAGAAGAGAGAGCTCATCTGGATGAAGAGGGCGCCTCCGGGAAGCCAAGAGTCGAGCCAGAACACCGTCGTGCACCCGTCCCCAACGGAGACCGTGGTGATCGCCCTATACAGAGGCACAATTTTGGCGAGAGATGACCAATGTGGTCTGGGGAGCGACATGGCCGGCGCCGGTGTTAGGAGAGAGCGACCCAACTCTCCCCAAACCCAGCACGCCCACGGGGATTCCTAGCGCGAGTGTAGACGGTGGAGGAGCTTCAGAAGGAGGCACCGGTTCTGGACCGGAAGCACGCGCACCCCCAGCCCCCTTGTCCTTGGTTCGTGTGACGCGGTCCCAGGCGACAAGGCACTACGCCCTTGACGCTTTGTCCGCACCGGACCAGAGGAAGGAGCGCCGCAGGGCGTCAATCGCCCGGAGGATCGCGGCCCATGGCGTACGTGGGGAGCATGTCTAGCACGACGTTGAGCAAAACCAGGCGCCCCCGAAGGACAGGAGCTGAGCACGCCACCCGGATAAGTAGCGCTCAGCTTTGGCGATGAGCGGGAGGAAGTCGTCCATGGAGAGCCTGCGGTTGGATAGGGGAAGGCCCCCACAGCACAACCCAGGACCTGAACGAGCTGCAGAAGCTCGCTGTCGGGGACGTGGACGGGGGCGACGGTGCTCTTGCTGAAGTTGATGACTAGCACCGTCGCGGCCGCAAAGTCATCGAGGACGCCTTTAAGACGTTGCACCACACCGAGCTCGGCATGCATGATAATGATCGTGTCATCAGCGTACTGAAGGACGAGAGGCAGCGTGCCGTCAACCAGGGGTGATGTATCCCGCCGTCGGTCTTGATCAGTTGTTGGAGCACATCCGCGACCAGCAGAAAAAGGTACGACGACAGGGGGTCTCCCTGCCGCAACCCTTTCTTGCAACTGATCCACCTCCCCGGCACACTATACCGTTGAGCATCATCACAGACATGGATGACTGGAGGATCGAGTCCATCCAGTCACACCAGAGAGGGGGAAAACCATGAACCTCCATGATCCGGCGAAGACTTCGCCAGTTGATAGAGTCGAAGGACTTGGCGAAATCCAGCTTCAGAACAAGGGCAGGAGCTCGGCGAGATTCACAGTATTGCACAATCTCCGTAGCAAACACAAAGTTCTCGGAGATGCTCCACCCCTGGATGAACCCAGGCTGGTCAATATCGACCACGTCCACGATTTGTTGTTGTAGACGCATGGTCAGGACCTTGCACGGGATCTTGACATCACAGTTCTGGAGAGAGATTGGACAGAACCCGTTGGGCGCAAGCACCCCCTCTCCCTTCGGTAGAAGCACAATGTGTGCTCGGTTGACACAGGAGAGGTCGACCGAGTATTCGTGGAACCCGTGCATCAACCGAAGCACGTCGCCGGAGACCAGCGACCATGCGGCCTGGTAGAAAGCCGGCCTCAGGCCGTCGGGCCCCAGGGCGCTGGTCCTATCAAGCCCCTTGAGGGCCGCTTCAATCTCGACCATCTCGAAGGGGGCGGTCAGCTTGGCTCCGTCGACACCGGCGACCCCAACATACATCGCATGGAGGTCAAAATGCCAAACGGGGTCCGAAGATCTCCCAAGGAGGTTGGAGTAGAAGGCGTGGAGGGCTTCAGCTTTGGCAGCGTGGCCGACGATGATCGTGCTACCGACATCCAACGCCTTGATCCGGTTGGACCGAAAGCGCTGGGACGCTTAGGCGTGGAAGAAGAGAGTGTACACGTTGCCCTCGGCCACCCTTCTAAATTTCCCCCACTGTCGCCAGAACGCAGCTTGTTGGCGGACAGAGAAGGCCAGCGCGGCCTGGGCATCCCGACGAAGGCACGCCACCGCAGCCGAAAGAGCACGGTATTCCTCAAAAAAGTCAAAAAAGTCAATAACAAACTTGTAGTTATTATCGTGGAGAGGGACATACCAGTGATCAGCTTTCCAAACCTTTGTAGCGTGGTGGAAGGACTTGACCCGAGCAGCGATGTTCTTTGCTCTGTCAGTAACCAAGGGAGGGTGAGCCCAAGCAGGAGAGGTAGAGGGAAGGAACAAGGGTTCAGGAGCCACTTGTTCTCGAAATGGAACTGGCGGGAGGTGGGAATGCGCGTGGAGGCGGTGACAAGTAACGGGAAGTGGCCAGAAGTGACGCGAGGGCGGGAGGCAAGAGTGGAATTCGGAAGAGCGGCGTCCCAGCCGGCGTTGAAGAATGCCCGGTCAATATGGGCGAGGGTGGGAGGCGTACGCCGGTTCGTCAATGTGAACAATCCGTCGGAGAGGGGGAGCTCGATGAGCGACAAGGCGTTGATCAAGGCGTTGAAGCGTGACGCAAGGGAGGCACAGAAATTGTTGTTGTTTTTCTCACTTGGGTACCGAATGAGATTGAAATCCCCAAGAGCGAGCCAGGCCCCCGTGATCGACGCCGAGACGGCCATCATTTCATCGATGAAACCTTGGGTATAAGAGTGGTCAAAAGGAGCTTAGATATTCGTGACCGTGAAGGGGAGGTCGGAGGACGTAGAGGAGAACGTGGTGGTGAGTGAGTAGCGGTCATCTGAGCGGGAGACAAGGGAAAGAACAGAGGGGTCCCAAGCCGTAATCAATCCACCGTGGGAGCCGTCGGCGTCCTTGTGCTCGAACGCGGAGAGGCGAGTAGGGAGGAAGGATCGGTCTTTGCCGTAGGGGAGGGACGCAAGCTTTGTCTCCTAGAGGCAAGCAACAGAAGCGTTGGCATCACCGACGGCGCCGCGGACAAGCACACACTTGTCGGGGTCGCCAAGTCCTTGGACATTCCTGGATAGAAGCGAGCGGTTACATAGGGGAACATGGTACATGCAAGGATACATGGAGAAGAGATAAAAAGAGCAGAAAAATATGATACATCGCCTAATCAGGGGTAGCCCAGGTGAACAACGAGGCAAAGCGCGGTGAGGGGCACTAATAATCACCACCGGAAGGCACCGAGGTGGAGGGGATGCCCGCTGCAGATCGGAGGTCGGACACAGGGTTCATTCCCAGCGGTTTTAGCACAGCATCGATGATCTTGCATTTGGCGATGGATGCCTGAAGCTTGGAGGAGCACCCCTTGAGAGAGTCCTTGAGCTCTCTCTGCTTGATAGCCTTGGCGGTCATGAAGACATACCCAACGAGTTCTTTGAGGGCGAGCCGGCAGCTGTAGCGCACAGGAAGCGGATGGAGGGATGGCGAGGGGACGGCTGGCTGCACATTGCATGCCGCTGATACGTCCATTTTGCATCATGCTTTTATATCAATATTTATTGCATTATGGGCTGCTATTACACATTATATCTCAATACTTATGGCTATTCTCTCTTATTTTACAAGGTTTACCATGAAGAGGGGAATGTCGGCAATGGAATTCGGCCGAAAAGGAGCAAATATTGAAACCTATTCTGCACAGCTCCAAAAATCCTGAAACTCCACGGAAGTCAGTTTTGGAATTAATAAGAATTATTGAGCGAAAAAAACACCAGAGTGGGCCCACACCCTGGCCAGGAGGGTGGGGGACGCGCCCACCCCTACTGGGCGGGCCCCCTATCTCCTGGGCCCGTTGTGGCCCTCTGGTGCCCATCTTCTGCTATATGAAGGCTTTTACCCTGGAAAAAAAAAATCATAAGCAAGCTTACGGGACGAAACTCCGCCGCCACGAGGCGGAACTTTGGCGGAACCAATCTAGGGCTCCGGCAGAGCTATTCTACCGGGGAAACTTCCCTCCGGGAGGGGGAAATCATCACCATCGTCATCACCAACGATCCTCTCATCGGGAGGGGGTCAATCTCCATCAACATCTTCACCAGCACCGCCTCCTCTCAAAACCCTAGTTCATCTCTTGTATCCAATCTTGTATCAAAACCACAAATTGGTAACTGTGGGTTGCTAGTAGTGTTGATTACTCCTTATAGTTGATGCTAATTGGTTTACTTGGTGGAAGATCATATGTTCAGATCCTTAATGCATATTATTACTCCTCTGATTATGAACATGAATATGCTTTGTGAGTAGTTACGTTTGTTCCTGAGGACATGGGTGAAGTCTTGCTATTAGTAGTCATGTGAATTTGGTATTCGTTCGATATTTTGATGAGATGTATGTTGTCTTTCCTCTAGTGGTGTTATGTGAACGTCGACTACATGACACTTCACCATTATTTGGGCCTAGAGGAAGGCATTGGGAAGTAATAAGTAGATGATGGGTTGCTAGAGTGACAGAAGCTTAGACCATAGTTTATGCGTTGCTTCGTAAGGGGCTGATTTGGATCCATATGTCTAATGTTGTGGTTAGGTTTGCCTTAATACTTCTTTTGTAGTTTCGGATGCTTGCAATAGGGGTTAATCATAAGTGGGATGCTTGTCCTGTTGGAAATATGCCCTAGAGGCAATAATAAAATGGTTATTATTATATTTCTTTGTTCATGATAATTGTCTATTGTTCATGCTATAATTGTATTATCCGGAAATCATAATACATATGTGAATACATAGACCACATCAAGTCCCTAGTGAGCCCCTAGTTGACTAGCTCGTTGATCGACAGATAGTCATGGTTTCCTGACTATGGACATTGGATGTCGTTGATAATGGGATCACATCATTAGGAGAATGATGTGATGGACAAGACCCAATCCTAAGCATAGCACAAAGATCATGTAGTTCGTTTCGCTAGAGCTTTTCCAAATGTCAAGTATCATTTCCTTAGACCATGAGATTGTGCAACTCCCGGATACCGTAGGAATGCTTTGGGTGTGCCAAACGTCACAACGTAACTGGGTGAACCTTCGAACTATGAAGAAGCGAATGGCGGGCCCAGATTCCAACAAATGGCTTGAAGCCATGCAATCCGAGATAGGATCCATGTATGAAAACAAAGTGTGGACTTTGACAGACTTGCCCGATGATCGGCGAGCGATAGAAAACAAATGGATCTTTAAGAAGAAGACGGACGCGGATGGTAATGTTACCATATATAAAGCTCGACTTGTCGCTAAGGGTTATCGACAAGTTCAAGGGATTGACTACGATGAGACATTCTCTCCCGTAGCGAAGCTGAAGTCCGTTCGAATCATGTTAGCAATTGCCGCATTATGATTATGAGATATGGCAAATGGACGTCAAAACGGCATTCCTTAACGGTCACCTTAAGGAAGAACTGTATATGATGCAGCCGGAAGGTTTTGTCGACCCTAAGAATGCTAACAAGGTATGCAAGCTCCATCGCTCCATCCATGGGCTGGTGCAAGCATCTCGGAGTTGGAACATTTGCTTTAATGAGATGATTAAAGCGTTTGGATTTATGCAGACTTATGGAGAAGCTTGCATTTACAAGAAAGTGAGTGGGAGCTCTGTAGCATTTCTCATATTATATGTGGATGACATACTTTTGATGGGAAATGATATAGAACTTTTGGACATCATAAAGGCCTACTTGAATAAGTGTTTTTCAATGAAGGACCTTAGAGAAGCCGCTTACATATTAGGCATCAAAATCTATAGAGATAGATCAAGACGCCTCATAGGTCTTTCACAAAGCACATACCTTGATAAGATATTGAAGAAGTTCAATATGGATCAGTCCAAGAAGGGGTTCTTGCCTGTGCTGCAAGGTGTCCTCAACCCCGTTCTCTTGAATGCTTCCGCATGCGATCTACAAGGGTATGTAGATGCACTCCCCTCTCTCATTTCTAGATGACTCCATAGATTGATCTTGGTGAACGTAGGAATTTTTCTATTTTATGCAACGTTCCCCAACATGTCCAAGTAAGGGCAGTACCCAGGCACCGGTCCACCCACATATCATATTATCAAAGTACCGAACGCGAATCATATGAGCGTGATGAAAACTAGCTTGACGATAATTCCCATGTGTCCTCGGGAGCTCTTTTCTCATTATAAGAAATTGTCCAGGCTTGTCCTTTGCTACAAAAAGGATTGGGCCACCTTGTTGTACTTTATTTACTTTCATTGCTTGTTACTCGTTACAATTTATCTTATCACAAAACTATCTGTTACCTACAATTTCAGTTCTTGCAGAGAAAACCTTACTGAAAACCGCTTGTCATTTCCTTCTGCTCCTCGTTGGATTCGACACTCTTACTTATCGAAAGGACTACAATATATCCCCTATACTTGTGGGTCATCAGCCGCATGCATAGCGGGCGGGGCCTCGGACCCGAGACCCGGCACGATAACGCTGTCATCCAGCACGTTGACCAGCTCGTCGTCCAACTCGGTGATGACGACCGAGCTGCGGGTGAGCTGTGGGGCGAGCAAGGCGGCGCCCATCTGGGCTCGAGGCAGGCGAGGCCGCCGGCGAAGCCAGCGGAGGAGCCCGTTCCGGTGTTGTTGGGGAGGGGAGGGGCCCCGAGAAGCCGTAGCAGGGAGGCGAGCAGGTGCCCCCCTCCCCCACCTCCATGGCGTCGCGGGGAGGCTGCTGACGGGGAGGAGCTGGCGTTGGCCACCCTAAGGGGAACTCATGGAGGGGGGGGGGGAGGGCCATTTTGGGCGAAATGCGGCGGAGGTGGCGGCCCAAAGAAGGGGATGTAGGTCCCGTCCTCGGAGTAAGAGTTAGCCTGAGGCCAAACCGCAAGCGTGCGCACGGTGACGGCGCGGGATCCCCAAACCCATCCCTGCGGTTAGAGGTCATAGGGGACCGCCCTGGCGTGCTTGATGAGAAGGACGACGCGGACAACCGAGAGATCGTCGCCCATGAGCACCCTGTGATCGATCTCGACGAGGTCGCCGAAGCCGGAGAAGGCATGCGCGATGCCAGCGGTGTTGAAATGCTCGGGGGGGGGGGGGACCGAGTGGCAGAGATGAAGGCGTGGGTGGTGGCCCTAGGCACCACCCGGCCGGCCTCCTCTTCACGGACGAAGGAGATATGGGCGCCTTCGAAGGGAAGGGAGCAGAGCGCGGCGCAGGCCTTCCTTCTTGTGTACTGACTGATCATATCCACCATGAGAAATTCCTTTTCCTTTAATCAGGTCACGACCGTCTTTGCATTGAATCTGCAGCAGCGAGCTCATATAGCTGGCCATGTAACTCCTCGTTACATGCACTGGTGGTACTGTTTTTTCATGGAGTTGATCATTCCTCAACTGCCGGTTCCTCCATTTTAGCATGATCACGTTCTTCCTTACCCTTTCATCTGTTCGGGCTAGGAGATCAAGCAACCACTCTGGCCCAGAATTAATGAGTTCTTCCCGGTCAGGTAGCTCCCACTCCTCCATCATAGCCTCCCACACTGCATGTGTCCCCGGGCATGTTACTACAGCATGAAACAAGTCTTCCACCTCACTGCCACATCTGATACAAATGTCATTTTCATCCAGTTGACGGTCCTTCTTCAACTGTCTCGTGGGGAGTCCTTCCTTGATCAATTTCCAAGCACAAATATTCATTTTTTGTGGCGCCTGAATGTTCCAGAAAAGCTTCAGGATAGGTCATCTCCCCTTTGTCTTGAGCTTCTCGCTGGTCCACCTTGTGAACGCAGCTTATCTTCGACCACAAGGTGATACACACTCCGTACCGAGAACATATCATCCTTTGTTGAATGCCACACCACAAAGTCATCTCGCCTCCTAGAAGGTCGTATCCCAAGAATGACATCCACATCTGCCGGTATAAAGAATTGATGAACCCTTTCTATGTTCCATGTCCCATTCGGGAGCAAGAAATCAGCCACTCTTGTGTATCTACACACCCCTTTCTCAGACAATGGCCTTCTTGAAGAATCTCTACGAAGCCATGGATCCCGCCAAACACGTATACTCTCCCCATCTCCTATTCTCCATATTATTCCTTTCTTCAGGGGTCCGAGGCCATATTCAATCGCTCTCCATCCCCAGGATGCAGCACTACTAAACAATGTGTCAGTTAAGCTTCCATGGCGATAGTATTTTGCTTTCATCAGTCTTGAACATAGGTTGTCCGGTCTGTCCAGTAATCTCCATGCTTGCCTAGCTAGCAAAGCTTGGTTGAAAAGGCGCATATCCCGGAAGCCTAGTCCACCTTGATTCTTTGGGAGTAACAGTTTGTCCCATGCAATCCAGTGAGTCTTGTGCTTCCCTTTTTCAACACTGTGAGTTGCTAGTAGTGTTGATTACATCATGTAGTTGATGCTAGTTAGTTTATTTGGTGGAAGATCATATGTTCAGATCCTTAATGATATTAAATACCCCTCTGATCTTGAACATGAATATGCTTTGTGAGTAGTTACATTTGTTCCTGAGGACATGAGAGAAGTCTTGTTATAAGTAATCATGTGAATTTGGTATTCGTTTGATATTTTGATGGGATGTATGTTGTCTTTCTTCTAGTGGTGTTATGTGAACGTCGACTACATGACACTTCATCATGATTCGGACCTAGGGAAAGGCATTGAAAAGTAATATAAGTAGATGATGGATCGTTAGAGTGACAGAAAATTAAACCCTAGTTGACGGACGTCCAGATGCCTGCAAACCTCTCCAGCTGTGTTTCCTGTTTGTGTGCATGGTTTTTGATGACCTAGCGTGTCCGGATAATGTGGTCCAAATATTTGCGGGCGTTTTGATGCACGAAATTGGAGTTGACCTTAGCTGTGTGCAAGATAGGCTGGTCGATTGTGGGATAATGGGACCGTCGCACAATGGCAACCATTAACAATTTGATGAAAAAGAAATTTTTTTATATACAAATATTCATGTTCACTTAGTCTTCCAGAACATCTCAACAAGCAACAAGCAACTCTGTTCTAGATCATTCAAAAAATTAAAAGAAAAACTCTGTTCTAGGAAGAACCGGGAGGTCCTTCAAACCGTATGTAGTCGTACATGACCCCTAAGAATATGCTGTTGGCCCTCGTCTGCGTGATGTGGATGCTGTTGTCCCCTTGCCGGAGCAGTCTCCCGCTGATCGGAAACTCGAAGCTCCACTGCGTGCCGTGGTCGCCGTGCCTCGCAATCGCGTTGCCGTCCCCGAACGCCGGCGTCCCGAAGACGCCGCCCCCACGCCTCGTCCCCCCGTTCACCTGGACCTGCAGCCTCGCCGCGTGAGCGGCCGCGAGGGCGACGCGCAAGGTGTAGGTGCCGCCGGGCACAACGCGGCCCAGACGGAACCGGATCTGCCGCGTCGTCGGCACGATGTCGTCGCCGACCTTTCTGCACGACAGACCAACGTCGGTCAGTATTTATACCGTTTTGGCTTGGAATAAACTCGAAATGCACCCATATGTGTAAGTGTTACCTTGTGACATGTGCGAAGTACCAGTCCTTGGAGTGATGGCTTTCGCCGACGGTGTAGACGAGATCGTCCGTCGGGTACAGTTGGGCGTACCTCTCCCACAGCCCGTACTGCCTGTACCTGTCTTTGTTCTGGAAGAGCTTGTTGAGGTACTTCGGGTCGGGGTCGGGGACGAACATCTCCTTCGCGCTCCGATCAGGAACGCCGATCTCCCACAGCGTCGGCCCTGATCTCGGAGCCTCGTACACAAGATCGCCGAGGTTGATTGCGCCGCCTGTTTCAAGGTTGAAGATCAAACAAACCAGATCGTCAACAAAACAGTACCCAGAGTTGCTGGTCATGCAGACTAGCTCTGGAACAAATGCCAAACCAAATTTGGAAAAACAGAGACACTACAACAAGTGGTAGCAGTACTAACCGGGTGTTACGGTGACGCGGGTGGTGTTCATGTAATCGCCGAGAACCCCAGGAACCCACGCGTAGAGGTTGTACTCCCCTGCCCGGACGTTGCCAATGGTGAACTCGCCGGAAGTGTTCGACGCCGTCGTCCAGAACTGGTAGCCCTTGCTCTCCGTCGCCCACGAGCCAGGCTGCCCGGGCGCGGCCAGGCCAACGTAAGCTGCCCGAGCAGGCATGTTGTCCCTGCTCACGTACCTGTCCCTTACGAGCAATCGGCCGGTGACAGAGCCTCTCTCGCCGGCCTTGTGGAAGTCCTGCGACTCCGGGAAGCTGTACGGCCACTTGGCCGCCTCGGCCTGGGCCGTCGCCTTAGCGTCCTCCCAGAGCACCCGCGGGTCTCCCTTCTCCGAGTTTGAGTTGAGGTAGACGAACACGGGGCCCATGACCTTCTTCCACCGCTCGCCGTCCCCGATGCGCGCCACAATGTCGTCCCCAACGTAGTGCCTCCCATGGAACATGCTGATGCACGTCGGGCCGACATGCGAGGTGAGGTCTCGCTTGAGCGGACCGCCGCTCTTGAACTCGCTGCTGGGGGTGACGACCCAGAAGCCGACGTGGCTCGGCTGGCCGCTGCTAGTGCTGACCCACCCGTGCACCCTGTTGTCCTTGGTGTCCAGCGTGTACTGGTACTTGTCGTCCACCTCCCCCTTGAATTGCGGCTCCGCCGGGTCGACCAGCAGCACGGCCTCCTTGTACGCCAGCGGGGAGCTGCGCGGCGAGTCCCGGTCGGCCGCCCGCGGCATGTACCGCTGTACGTCGTCCGACACGGCCATGTAGTTGAACCTGTCCGTGTTGAGCTTGAAGGCGAGCCGGGCCTGGGTGATGTCGATGGCCGGCGTGTCCGCGCCGTGCTCCAGGATGGCGTAGCTGTAGAACCCGGAGCTGCCCTTGAGCATCACCAGCCTCTTGTCGACGTTGAGCCGGACGCTGTTCCGACCTTCCGGGTTGTACGTGCTCCGGAACGACAGCTCCACCTGGTCGTCGCTCTGCGTTACCACCCTGAACTCCGAACCATCAAGCCTACGTGCACACACAATACATAGCGATTGTAGCTTAGTATTTGCACTTCATATATTTCTCAAGACAATGCGATTAAGTTAATTCGCGATCACGTACGAATTGAGCAAGTCTCGTTGATCGGAGCCGGGGATGTCCCACACCATATCCCAGTACCTGCAAAAGGTTAATTACAAATCATATATACAGATCTTGTTTAACTAATTACCAGAACAAATTAATTAACACGCAACCAAGCGTGAAGCATGTACTAACCCGCCAGTGTTTCTGCTCCTGCTGGAGTGCAGCAGGTTCGCCCCTCCCCCGCCGTAGCGGACGCCGGTGATGTGGCCCCCGGGCCTCGTCAGCGACACCTGCACCAACCCGTTGTCCACCACCACCTGCATGCATTGCACACGTAAGTATCTAAGTTATACTCGTACGGAGTCATATGTAGATACTCCTATGTGCATGCAGCTTAAAACGCTTGATTGCATGTGATTTTATGGCCCAAAAATATAATCAACATCCAGGTCGTTTGAAAAGAAAAAAAAAACATGCAGATAACAAAGCTAGCTGTCGGAACCGACAATATATGTGCTCACCTGTCTACTATCCACGCGCAGCGTAACGCCGCCGCGGGATCCCGACGGTGTCGGTGCCGCCGACACGGAGGCGACCTGCAGCATCAACGACACGGCGATGGCGAGCATGATCAGGTGCGCCGTGGTTGCCATCGTGAGGTGTCAAGTTCGCGTGCCGTCGCCGGGTTGGCGTACGTGCAAAACTGATGAGCAGCACGCGATCGATACCGTGATGCCAAGAGTCGATTCAACTTATTGCTCGTACCGTAGCTCATGGTCTCCATATATGCGCTGCTACGGCCTGGGTGCCGAACTAGCGCGGGACCGAACCGGACTGCCATACCTTTTACTAATTTGGGAAAACGTTTCAAACTGAATTTAAGCACGCGTAAACCGCTCGCAGCACCGTCGGATCTCTGTTCTTTAATGACGCGTGATCGCCTTGTCTGTAATTTTCACAAACCTTGCGCTTGTGTGTTCACTCTAGCATGTGCAGGCCTTGATTGGCCCCTGTTAATCTAACTTGGCTGGACCAAGATGAGATTGTACATGAAAAAGAGACATCTGGGAAACCTAGGAGAAAGTCCAAACGAAAATCTGCAGTCAAGATTTCTAGACCTGTGACTAGAAGCCAAAAGAAAGAGTTGAATTCTGAGGTGTTGATAGGTAGCCCTACAAAGCCTCCTGGTAGGGCTACTAGGTCCCATTTTCACAAAAAAGCTTCCGATGAGAGGGCTCATCTGGAACTGCAGAGGGGTGGGCAAGAAAGGGATGGCCACCAGCCTCTTTGATATGATTAGTGACCATTCCCTAGATTTCCTGGGTCTTCAAGAAACCATGAAGAAAGAGTTCACTCCTAAATGTTTAAGGAGAATAGACCCCTGTGACCAATTCAAATGGTACTGGATTCCATTTGAAGGAAAATCAGGAGGCATCTTGTGTGGGGTTCGTCATGATACTCTCAAAATTGTGTCTTGCAACAAAGGCAAGTACATTCTCCAAGTTATCCTTAGTGACAAGAATAGAAAATGTAAATGGGGTCTGTTGGTGGTCTATGGGTCGGCCCATGAGGAATTTAAGTAGGAATTCTTGCTTGAATTGGCTGCTGTGTGCAGTAGTATGCAAATTCCTTATATAGTGGGCGGGGACTTCAATATTCTTAGACACTCAGGAGAGAAGAACAAAAAGATGGCGAACCATAAATCCACAGACCTCTTTAATTCCATCATCAATACCCTAGCCCTTAGAGAAATTCATGTTAGGGGAGGCAAGTACACTTGGACTAATAATCAGGCTTATCCAACACTGGAAAAACTTGACCGCATTCTGATGTCGGAGAGTTGGGAGGACTTATTTCCCCTAGTCTCAGTCAGAAAATTGGTGCGGGAAGTATCAGACCACAATCCTTTATTGCTTTCATCGGGGAAGGAAGGGCGCGAGGCCCCCAAACCACGTGAATTCCGCTTCGACCTCTCCTGGATCAAGGATGAGTGTTTTATACCGCTGGTGAGTAAAATTTGGGGGAGGAGGGTTTTTTCCTCAGACCCCATCGATATCCTGAACATAAAACTTAAGAGGTCTAAGACCTATTTTAAGGGCTGGGGTTTGGACAAATTTGGGCATAATAAAAAGATCAAAGAAGAGCTTAGGTTGGAGCTGGCTGAGCTGGAGGAGTTAGAGGAGCTTGGACCTCTATTGCCAGAGATGTATAGCCGAAAGATAGATGTTTGCTTTGAGCTCCATGAGCTGTTGGTCAATGAGGAGATTTACTGGCTCCAACAGTCTCATGAGCGTTGGCTTTTGAAAGGAGATTTATGACTACTTTCACAAGATAGCTAATGGTGGTAAACGCAAAAACACCATCCATTCTTTGAAAGCCAGAGAGGTGGAGATAATTGGTACGGATAACTTGATTGCCCATGCCACGGATTATTATAAGAATCTGTTCGGTCCAGCACCAGGTAATCAGTTTCATTTGGATCCTGATACCTGGTCGGTTGATGAAAATCTAAATGAGGAGGATAATAAGGACTTATGTCGTGAATTCATAGAGGAAGAGGTGAGAGAAACCCTGTTTTCCATGGCCCCCAACAGAGCTCCGGGACCAGCAATATTCCTATGGAGTTTTATCAAGCCTGTTGGGATATAGTGAAAGGGGATATCATATCTCTCTTTAAGTACTTCCATGATGGGACGCTAGATGTTCAACGTCTCAATTATGGGGTGATCACTCTTCTGCGTAAGGTTTCTAGGGCTGATAAAATTCAACAGTTTAGACCTATATGCCTCCTTAGGTGCCCATATAAACTTATCACCAAAGCCATGGATCATAGGGTTGAGAAATATGCTGACAAGCTAATCAGCCCCACCCAGAATGCTTTTGTGAAGGGGACGAATATCATGGATGGAGTTCTGTCTCTCCATGAAATCCTTAATTACACCCGTGTTAAAAAAGGGTGGGTGTCGTGGAATTATCACGTCAGATGTCCTAGTGTGAGGACTTAGTCGTGGAGCCATCGCAACGAGATTAGCTTAAAGGGGTTAAACCGGACAAAGGACACGGGGAGTTTATACTGGTTCGGCCCCTTGCGGTGAAGGTAAAAGTCTATGATCAAGTTGTGGTGGAATTGATGGGGTCTCAATGATCAGGGAGTGAATCCGCTTTACCTAGCTCTCGAGTTGTTGTTTCTTGTCCTTGAACCGCCGCCGGGTCGTCCCTTTATATACACAGGTCGACGCCCGGCGGTTTACAGAATCCCGATGTCGGCTCATACACGTGTCCGGCTCGGTTTCTACCTTTTCCTATCTTACAATACAAGTTACATATCACATGGTGGTTTATGTCTACGGGCCCTAATCCGCCTTTGGGCTCTGGGCCTTTAAATCTCTGTAGTAAAGCGACATACTCCTTGTCTTCATGGGCCTCAATACGGATGACTCCTTATGAGTATAACCCGGCCCCTCCTGGGCGGTTTATACTTAGTAGTTATAACCCCAACATTAGGCCCGAGATTGATTTGAACCTGTTCATGTCAATCTTCAACACTAAGAAAAAATTCTTCTGAATATTCTCGTGTGAACCTTGTAAACCGCCATGACGTCATCTTCCAAGATTGTCATAAACCGCCATGACGTCATCTTCCCTTTATTAATGAGCCTCCGAAAACCGAGGTGACAACTCTGTCACTTATCCATTTTTTGGGCTCCTCGATTCTCGCGCCTGTCACCTATCCCTTTGCTTTATCAATAGGGCCAAGGGTCCCTTTCCTTTTCTTCCCTTGCCTCTTCGTCTTTCTTCCACCTCGTGTCGCCTCCGTGCTCGAGCACAGCCGCCACCGTCGACCTTCATCTCTGCCCCAACAACGACCGCTGCATCAACCTGATTCGACTAGAAAAATGCGATGCCTCTCTGCTACTCCCTCAACCTCAGTAAGTCTTCTTTCTTTTCACCTCAGATCTACCACTAGGGTTTCAGTGTTCTTCGGTGTTCGTCGGCGTTCGTCGGCGTTCGTCGGTGTTCTTCACTCGTACCTTGCTATCACACGAGTACTTGACAAAACTTGGCATTATCCCTGTGCGGCTGTAGCCATAATCCATTTTTCTCATTACGACATCTATTTTTTAGTGAAACAATCCCATCTGGACCTTCGCTGTTCTGCTGTCACCACTTAGGGTTTTGGAATTTTTCTCCTTTTTTGAACTGCGGTAGATCCAGTATTATAACACCAACCTGTAAAACCTGTTTGTGCAATACTTAGCAATTTTTCAGATCTGTAACTTTCCACACCAGTATAGGCGGTTTAACGTTTAGAAAATGATAAACCGCCAGGTACCATTAGCCCTCTTTTAAACCGCCAACTTGACCTTAATGTCAGAATCCGGTTTATCATGTACATATGTTTCAATATCTTCTCCCTCCGTCCTTACGCCGGTTTATTTGCGTCAGTCATGAATCTTAAACCGGCATTGATCGTCTTTTCCAGCTTTTTGTTGAAATGGCCAAACAGTTCTATGCTTGCAATTGGGTCCGTTTCCGGGTTACTGAAGAACAGTTAAATGGGTTTGTTGCCACTGGCGTTTTAGCAAAGAAGTCATACACTGGAGAGTTCCTGGTCCAGAAAATCCTCCTGAGCCCAAGGATGGAGAGGTGGTTGTTTTTGCTGACCATCTGGGTCCAGGGTTTAGCCCGCCCGGTTCAAAATTCTTCTATGACGTTCTTGCTAGCTTCCAGATCCACCCTCAAGATATTGGGCCTAACTCCGTGTCCAATATTTGTAACTTTCAAGCTTTTTGTGAGGCTTATCTACAAGAAGAACCCACTGTTGAGCTGTTTAGAGATTATTTCTATTTGAACCGCTGTACCGAGTTCATAGATGGACCCAACACTGAGCTGGGCGGGGTTTCAATCTAGAAGAGAAAAGATGTCAACTTCCCTCATGCCAAGCATCATAGTCATCCCAAGGACTAGAATCAGACTTGGTTTTACTGCCGTGATACATCTCGAACGATCAAAATACGCCCCTCAACTGTCAAAACTCAGAGCTTTTGTTGCAAACGGACGACAGGCGTTGACTTCGTTCGATGCAGGGTTTCCTGGAGCATCATGCCTTTAAGCCGGCGCCCCGGTTTAATGTGTGAATACACAGGGGATCAGAAAGACCCTCAGCGTCATATTGACATCCAACTCACTAATGATGAAGTCACCGAATCTGTCAAGAAAATGCTTGATGAACCGGTGGCTGTATGCAGCAAAGTAGGGCTCAGTCCCTTCTGTACTTCCAACAAACCGCCAGCTATAATAATTGCCTCATTTTTGTCTTAATCCACCTCCTCTTAAAAATTCCTTTATAACTTGTTGTCCATCTGTGTAGGGTGATGATCCGTTCTGGAAGAGGAAATCGCAGGATAAACCGGTGAAGCCACAGGACAAACCGGTGAGAGTGCCTCACACCAAGACCAGGGTTACAAAGAAACCCGCGAAGAAGATAACCGCTGAGTCCCCTGACCTGCCAAATTAGGAAGAACTTGATAATCTGGACTCAGAGGTAGACCTTGACTCTCTTGGTTCCTTTTTCATACACCTCATTGACAATGATCATTATCAGGATGACGCGGAAGCTAGCCGCGCTGGTGATGTATAGGTAATTATTCTTTCTTCCTACTCAGAGCCTCTGCCAACACAAAAAATCCGTCGAGCAGTCCGGAAAGTAAAATTTTCATGACCTCTTGCTTATTCGGATTCACACTTTCTTTTGGAGACACGGCAGCATGAAGCTCGTCGTACAACTCGGCATAGCGGCCAAGTAGTGACCTCCTCCGATTTACCGAACTCTCTGGTTCGTAAACGCCGTCACAAGGTCTCTTGTACGTCTGATACACTTTATCCCAGGGCGGGTTATTTCTGATATCCTCTTAATCCGTCTGATTCAAATTATCAGGGAACCTCCCATTCATCGTCCAGCGAGTCATCGGCCACACAACTCCCTCCCCTCAAAACTGTTCTTGGGTAAGCATATCACACTTAACCCTTTAAGCCTTGAATTTGTTGATTATACTAACTTTTGTGTCTGTCCTTTCCAGGGCCAAAGCTAGACTTAGCAAGAAGGCTAAGTTGAATAAACCGTCCGATGATAATCCGACCACTGAACTGGAGAAGACCCCAGAGACCTTCGAGCCAAATGCTGATACCATCCTGGATGATCCGGTGCCTCAGGTTCAGGACACTTTTGTTGAACAGGTAGAGATAAATCCGACGATCCAGTCTGCTGATCCGTCAAGCCCAGCAAAAACAACTGCTAAAAACTATTGATGATACCATGGATGATGTTATGATTACGGGTTTTGGTCATACTGCTCCTGGCAACCCTGTTGCTTTATCAAAGCATAGTGCCAAAGAAGAATTTTCTGCTATGGACAAGGGCAAGTGGAAAACAGACTTATCAAGCTATTCCCACCTCAGCGCCCAAGATATTCATTTTGGATATTTAAACTGCTTGTACACAAGCCGCGACTATGAAGCCGGTTTAGTGGGCCTGATGAAGGAACGATATGAGGTAAATATCAATTACTTTGCATGAGTTCTTTTTTTCTTAGAACCAGCTTATATTATCAACTCCAGTAGCCCCCAAGGGCCGGCTCATAACATTGATGTGAACCGGGACTACTAGTAGAATAATATTGAATTTTGCTTGCATAGCTACCAAGGGCCGGTTTATACCTTTAGGATGAACTGGTACCTTTCCTGTCATGAAGGTTCCAAAATTTCTAATAACCATCTTTGTTGTAATATGATTTATTGGGAAAAACTCCATCACTTTGAGTTGATTCGATATGCATTAGCCCCCAAGTGCCAAGTATATAACTTATTGTATGCTTGGGACTTAAAATGTCAGTTGATAAAAAGCAAACCGCATTAGCCTCCAAGTGCCAAGTGTATAACTTGTTACGTTCTTGGTGAAGGAAATATGCCCTAGAGGCAATAATAAAGTTATTATTTATTTCCTTATTTCATGATAAATTTTTATTATTCATGCTAGAATTGTATTAACCGGAAACATAATACATGTGTGAATACATAGACAGACATAGTGTCACTAGTATGCCTCTACTTGACTAGCTCGTTGAATCAAAGATGGTTAAGTTTCCTAGCCATAGACATGAGTTGTCATTTGATTAACTGGATCACATCATTAGGAGAATGATGTGATTGACTTGACCCATTCTGTTAGGATAGCACTTGATCGTCTAGTATGTTGCTATTGCTTTCTTCATGACTTATACGTGTTCCTATGACTATGAGATTATGCAACTCCCGTTTACCGGAGGAACACTTTGTGTGCTACCAAACGTCACAATGTAACTGGGTGATTATAAAGGAGCTCTACAGGTGTCTTCGAAGGTACATGTTGAGTTGACGTATTTCGAGATTAGGATTTGTCACTCCGATTGTCGGAGAGGTATCTCCGGGCCCTCTCGGTAATGTACATCACTATAAGACTTGCAAGCAATGTGACTAATGAGTTAGTTGAGGGATGATGCATTACATAACGAGTAAAGAGACTTGCCGGTAACGAGATTGAACTAGGTATTGAGATATCGATGATCGAATCTCGGGCAAGTAACATACCTATGACAAAGGGAACAACGTATATTGTTATGCGGTTTGACTGATAAAGATCTTCATAGAATATGTGGGAGCCAATATGAGCATCCAAGTTCCGCTATTTGTTATTGACCAGAGACGTGTCTCGGTCATGTCTACATAGTTCTCAAACCCGTAGGGTCCGCACACTTAAAGTTCGATGACGGTTATATTATGAGTTTATGTGTTTTGATGTACCGAAGGATTTTGGAGTCCCGGATGAGATCGGGGACATGACGAGGAGTCTCGAAATGGTCGATACGTAAAGATCTATATATCAGACGACTATATTCGGACATCGGAAAGGTTTCGAGTGATTCGGATATTTTTCGGAGTACCGGAGAGTTACGGGAATTCATATTGAGCCTTAATGGGCCATACGGGAAAGGAGAGAAAGGCCCCAAAGGGTGGCCGCACCCCTCCCCATGGACTAGTCCGAATTGGACTAGGGAGGGGGGCGCCCCCTTCCTTCCTTCCTTCTCCTTCTCCCTTCTGTTCTCCTACTCCAACAAGGAAAGGAGGAGTCCTACTCCCGATGGGAGTAGGACTCCCCCCTTGGCACGCCCTCCTCCTAGGCCAGCCGCCTCCCCCCTTGCTCATTTATATACGGGGGCAGGGGGCACCTCTAGACACAACAATTGATCCCTTGGACCGCTTAGCCGTGTGCGGTGCCCCCCTCCACCATAATCCACCTCGATAATATCGTAGCGGTGCTTAGGCGAAGCGTTGCGTCGGTAGAACATCATCATCGTCACCACGCCATCGTGCTGACGGAACTCTCCCTCAAAGCTCGGCTGGATCAGAGTTTGAGGGACGTCATCAAGGTGAACGTGTGCTGAACTCGGAGGTGCCGTGCGTTCGGTACTTGATCGGCCGGATTGTGAAGACGTACGACTACATGAACCGCGTTGTGCTAACGCTTCCACTTACAGTCTATGAGGGTACGTGGACACACTCTCCCCTCTCATTGCTATGCATCACCATGATCTTGCGTGTGCGTAGGATTTTTTTTGAAATTACTATGTTCCCCAATAGTGGCACCAGAGCCAGGTTTTATGCATAGATGTTATATGCACGAGTAGAACACAAGTGAGTTATGGGTGATACAAGTCATACTGGTTACCAGCATGTCATACTTTGGTTCGGCGGTATTGTTGGATGAAGCGGCCCAGACCGACATTACGCGTACACTTACGCGAGACTGGTTCTACCGACGTGCTTTGCACACAGGTGGCTGGCAGGTGTCAGTTTCTCCAACTTTAGTTGAACCGAGTGTGGCTACGCCCGGTCCTTGCACTACAAAAAATACACTTCTGTGATGATACGTGTTTGTCATAGTAGGTCGCGTTTTTTGTCATGCATGTACATCCATGACAAACTTATGACAGAATCAAGATAGTCATACCTGTGCTGTCGTAGAAGTGTTCCATGACATTACCAAAATTATCATCACGGAAGTGTCCACTTCCATGATGATAAATCGCACGTCACAGAAGTGCTTTCGTCAAGGGTGATCGACACGTGGCATCCACCGTAATGGAACGCTGTTAAGCTATCGGGTTGGGTTTTGGATCCGATAACCTGTTAACAGCCCCGACCAATGGGGATTTTCCACGTGTAAAATCATCATTGGCTGGAGGAAACACGTGTCGGCTCATCATTGGGACAGATGTCATCCACTCATTGGACGGAATGCGCCTGTGATACGTCGACACGTGGCACGGCCCAACAGAGGCCCATTCCTGTGAAAAGGCCGGCCCAGTAAAAATTAGCAGGCCAGCCCATATAAGGCCTACTTGTGTCAGGTCCATTTAAGCCCATGGCCCATACGAGATGTGCCAATTCGGCCTGTTAACGGCCCGTTAAAGATTTGACACCATTGCAGCCCATCGTCAGTTCGAGCCCGTTAACAGCCCGCTATATATTTGGGCTCAATATCGGCCCGATGAGATTTCGGCCTGTTAACGGCCCATTTAATGGATGGGTCAATTTTCAGGATGTACATCTTTCGGCCTTTTAGCGACCCATTTAAATGTTGGGCTAGTTTCCGGCCCGTTGTGTCTTTCTGCCTGCTGACGGCCCATAAATCTGATGGGCCATTTGTTGTCGGACCTGAGTTTTGACCTTTCAGCGGCCCATTTAAGTGTTGGGCCAATTTTCTGGCCCGGTGTCACTTTCAGCCTATTGACGGCCCATAAATCAGTTGGGCCATTTGTAGTCGGACCTGAGTTTTGGGCTTTTAGCGACCCATTTAAGTGTTGGGCCAATTCCCGCCCCCGTGTGCCTTTCGGCCTGTTAACGGACCGTAAATGAGTTGGGCCATTTGTAGTCGGACCTTAGTTTTGGCCTTTTAACGGCCCATGCCCTTCATGGTCCAATACCAGCTCGGTTTCTCTTTCGGCCTGCTAAAGGCCCACAACACAGTTGGGCCATTTACAATACGACCTGACTTTCGGCCTCTTAGCGGCCCATGGTCTTCATGGTCCAGTACAAGCCCGTTGTCTCTTTTGGCCTGCTAAAGGCCTACAGTATAGTTGGGCCATATGTAGCCCAAACTTAGTAATGGCCTGTTAACGGCCCGTGAAATAAACCGGGGCCACCTGTTTCCAGCTTCGATGTCGGCCTGTTAACGACCCGGGAGGTAAGAGGGCCTACCATTAACTTTCGGCCTAGTAACGACCCATTAACTTAATGGGCCCACTAAAGTTTGTACATGTCTTTAGGCCAAATTAGATAATTTGAGCCCATTACAACGAGCAATTATGCACAGGACCAAAACCGATCACGCAAAGATACGGCATACATGGAATAACATTGCACATCCAACATATATTACAGGAAATTACGTCCACTAGGCAATCAAAGATTGATGCCAGTGCAAATAAATGAGCAGAACCTAACCATCTACAACGTCACAATATGCAACCTCAAAGATGATGACGCCCATAAGCATGTGGGCAAGTTCTTTCGCTTTGCTACACCGCTCTCTGAAAACATTGATCAGTTGTTGTGTCGCACGACTCTGCACCTCTGATTCATCCACCATTTCCATCATTGCTTCAGCCATTAATTGGTTCACAAACATACATTTATTCCGTTGCATTCGAGATGAGGATACTTGATGATTCAGATGGTGATTTTGGCAGGCTTGTATTATTGATAGTGTAGAGTGTCTCGACCACTGCATCATAACATAAATTAGGACGGGAACCAAACAGATTAATCATGAGTTATTGCCATATTACCTGGCGTAGATTTACTGGAAAGAAACAATGGGGTTGCCTTGCTGTTTTCAGAGTTGTCTTCTTATCTTTAGTAGCCTGCACAAAATTAACACACTAGCATTGCTATCATTGGCCAATTCAGATAATAGGAAAGCAACATTGACACAATGAATGTTTGGGCAACTAGCCTACACCAAATTAACACAATATGACACAACTATCATCAGCCAGGTAAGGTAGTATGAAAGCAACATTGACACAATGAATGAATGGGCAACCAGAGAAGCACTACAATTCAGTAATGTGCGTGATATGAGATAGTACATTCATGCAACTCAGTATGCAAAACTACCAGGCAGTTTTCCTTACAAAAATAAACATTGGCGCCTTTAACATTTTGCTACAACTAATTTTAGATCAGATAAAGGTTAGTGTCGGTGTCAAAACCGGCGGATCTCGGGTAGGGGGTCCCGAACTGTGCGTCTAGGCGGATGGTTGCAGGAGACAAGGGACACGATGTTTTTACCCATGTTCGGGCCCTCTCGATGGAGGTAAAACCCTACTCCTGCTTGATTGATATTGATGATATGGGTAGTACAAGAGTGGATCTACCACGAGATCAAGGAGGCTAAACCCTAGAAGCTAGCCTATGGTATGATTGTTGTTTCATCCTACGGACTAAAACCCTCCGGTTTATATAGACACCGGAGAGGGCTAGGGTTACACAGAGTCGGTTACAATGGTAGGAGATCTACATATCCGTATCGCTAAGCTTGCCTTCCACGCCAAGGAAAGTCCCATCCGGACACGGGACAAAGTCTTCAATCTTGTATCTTCATAGTCTTGGAGTCCGGCTGATGATGATAGTTCGGCTATCCGGACACCCCCTAGTCCAGGACTCCCTCAGTAGCCCCCGAACCAGGCTTCAATGACGACGAGTCCGGCGCGTATATTGTCTTTGGCGTTGCAAGGCGGGTTCTCCTCCAAATTCCATGTGCTTGCCCAATAGTGTCCGGCTTCCTTACAAATGCTGCGCTCCTCGGCTTCCACGTCCAATAATGGCCCTCTTCCACATGTCGTATGAATGCGAAACGCCAGGGTATTTTTACGTTTTACCCCCAAGCTGCACGAATAAACTGCCTATAAGAGAGGCAAGGATCTAGATCCAAATCACACCATCCTCCTTCCGCGAGTACTCATCGGAGCGCCTCTGACAAAAATCCACTCCATCATGGACAGTCGACGTGGCTCCTCCTCTCGCGCTCCCAGCCCTCAGCCAGGAGATTGGAGGAGATGTTCAGTTCTGCACAGCGAGCTGGTGACGCTCCAAGCGGAGGGATACCTTCCTCCGGCCTTCATGGTCCCGGTTCGAGCCAGAATGGCCACCTACAAAGGTGGAAAGCAGGCGGAGAACACCCCCAATCCCTCCAAAGGAGAGCGGGTGTGCTTCGTACCTTATCTAATAAGGGGGCTCGGATTTCCCATACATCCGTTTCTCCGGGGGCTCCTGGAGTTCTACGGACTCCAGCTTCATCACCTTACACCCGCCTCCATTTTGCACATTGCGGGTTTTGTAGCTCTTTGCGAGCTGTTCTTGGGCATCGAGCCCCATTTTGCACTGTGGAAGAGATTTTTTTGCCTCGTACCCCATTCTTACGAGGGGTCAATATATCAAGTGGGCGGAGCCGAAATATGGCGCATCGCCGGGACCGGATATCTATCCGGAACCCCGAAGAAGGCGTCTGAAGAATGGCCTTCGGAATGGTTTTATATGGAAGACGCCCCACTGCCGGACCCAGTTCGGATCGGCCTCCCAGAGTTCAACAACGCTCCTCTGAAGAAACGCCTGAGTTGGCACCCGCGGAGCCCTCAACGGGAAGATGATAGGAGCGTCCAATATCTGATGGGCTGGATAAGGTTATTGGCCCATTCCAGATTGACCATGATTGGAGTCATGGCCACGTGCATTATGCGAGGGGTGCAGCCGCTCAAATATATGGGCCACCCCATGTGGGATTTCAACGGGGAGAATGACGCCACTCGTCATGGCCGCAAGGGGCCGGGATCGGCTGCCGATCTGGTGAAGATCCTGTCCGGCTTGTACAAGGGGGAGAAGGAGGACTTACTCCACACGAGTCCATTGAATGGATTCTCCATGAATAACCCTCGGAGCTGGGTAATCGGACGTTTATCTATCCGATCCGTGCTTTCAAAGTTAAGTGTCTTACTTTATGATTTCGACGCAGGAACTGCGCCGGGATGTGGAGGGCATACAAAGCCCGACTCCACAACCCTAGGATCCGGGAAGATCCCTTGATCCGGCCTCCGGAGAGGATCCGGACATAGAGGTGGAGCTGATTGACGGGGTGTTCCACCAACTTAGCATGGACAATGCTCTAGTCGCCATTATGGCTGCCTACCCCGGTTTATCTCCGGCTTCCGAGGTAACTACAACCGGAGTCCTGACACCATTATTTCATTCGTGCTTATTTCTGACCACCGTATACCAACGGTGTCTTGCAGGAGGTGCCTTCTAGGCGGGAAGCCGAACCCACGGCGGCTGACCGACAAGGGTCAGTTCGGCCCAGCAGGCGGAAGAGGGGTGCGGTGCGAATCGAAACGTCGCCGCAACGGTATAGCACGCCACCGTTTTTAAGGGAAAGATTCCTGGGAGGTATATTAATACTCATGACTTTTCCAGGAGAAAGAGCACTCGCCGAACTATGCCCGGAGAGGTTGCCAACCAAGCCTCCGCCAGCCAGGCTCCAACACCTGGTCCGGAGGGGGAGGTGAGCGCAAGGCGCAAGCCGGATGCTCCTCCAACGGAGGATGCCGACAGGCTGTCCGCCACCAGGTCTGAGGTGGAGAGCACCATGAATCACAGGCGCCGCCGGACAGTTCTTCGTGATGCATGTTTCTTCCTAGAGGCGTTGAATGCCTTTAATGCAGGAGACGCACACCTTCGTGCCGCTCAAGATGGTTTGACCAGAGCCACGGAGCAGTATGTGAAAGACATACGGGTAAGGAATTTTAATAGTTATATATGCCAGTAGCCCCCGAGACTTAAAGTAGTTAGAATAACTGATTTAAGGATCATTTTACATGCAGGATCTTACAGAGAAGAATACCCACCTGTCCTAGGAGCTTCAAGAGTGCAAGGCCCAACTTGATGCCGCACTAGCCGCCGCAGGAGGAGCCACAGAGACCCCCTCTGGTAACACATATTTCAAAAAGATAAGCGGTTTATGAAGTGCGGCGTGCGTATAAGTCTGACAATAATATTGCAGATGTTGCCGGACTTGATCCGGACAAGCAGCAGCTACTGCGCCAGTTGAAGGCCGGCGAGAGGGTGCTTATGAAGGTGCAGCAGGAGAGGAACAAACTCCAAGATGCCCACACCCAGCTTGGCGAAGAGCTAAAAGGTGTTTGGGCCCAGCTGTCTGGCTCCGTGAAGGAGAATCAGCGGCTTCGTCGCGGCATTTATAGTAAGTGCTTGAGCAAACTCTTTTGAAAAGAAGAGTTCGGCGAGGGAGTCGATTGACAGAAATATGTCTGTAGGTGTGCTCACGGGTCGTCCTGCGGAGGAAATGCCCGGTTCAACGGGTGATCTGCTTCCCGAGCTGCTGCAGCTGCACGAACATGTTCGGCAGGCGATGAGCGGCGTCGTCCAGACCTTATGGCCGCCCGTCTCCCTGCCCGAGGGTCTTGGAGGGCTTGCGGAGAAGCTTCAGGGAGCACAACAACGCTTCTGTCTATGGAAGATATCGGCCTGCCGTCAAGGCGCCCGGAAGGCCTGGGCCATGGTGAAGATGCGGTACACAAAGGCTGATCCGAACCACATGGCCGAGGTCGGACCTGTGGGGCCCGATGGGAAGGAGATTCCTGTGAGCTTAATATACGGCCAAGTAGAGTTGGCCGCTAAGTATTCCCAACGGGACTGTAAGCTAGACAACCTGTTAGATGGGATTGAAGAGGAGTACAATCAGTCAATTTGATGATGTAATCTAAAATGACATGAAAATGCCTTCTAGCTGGATTGTAGATCGTTTGTCTTTGCGGACCTTTTCGCTTCAACCTCGGGACCCTAGAGTCTGGAGTGTGTCCGAATACCCTCACGGTTATGAAAGAACCGGGGCATGCATGGAGACCAGGCGTAGGGGTCATTAGTGCTTTATCAGACAAGTGCCCAACTAGTTATGTTATATTACATGGTTAGTAAGAAACATCTTCCAGGGAGAATAGTTCCATTAGGGGTTCCTTTCCCTGGGAGGCATGCCCTAAAGTGCATGTCCGGACTGCGAAAAAGAGCGTAAAAGCATCCGGGGCAGATAGATAAATAAATAAGAAATCCTCAAGTCAAGTCAATCGAATATTCCCTTAAGAACGCTTAGCTTTTGGCTTCACCCACCGAGGTACACATCTGGTGACCAGCAAGAATAATCGCAGAGGTGCTCCCTTTACCTCCTAGCCAAACAATCGGGAATGTAGGGGTAAGCACAGGAGCCAGGCAACCCAGCTTAGCCAAAACTTAAGTCATACGATGCATATAATGGTGAGTAAAAGGTACATGCGGAAGTGTGACGCATGTGTTGGGCATGAAGCCCGTATAAATAAGCTTTTGTTAAAGAAGCCCCCAGGTATAATGTGTGTGAGCAGCATGTTGAGCGTGTGCGAACATTGCGCATGTCAGCCCACAAAGGCTTTACGAAAAGAAGGGAGGAAGGAAGAGAAAAAACAAAAGACAGTTAATGTTTAAAATGTGGACGGAGGAAGGAGACGAATTCTGAGTCCGGCGCTAGGCGTAGAATCTTCGGAGGCGGGCTGCATTCCATGGGTTCGGCTCGAGTCGATTGTTCGATGCATTTCGTAGACGGTATGCTCCGCCGGTCAGGACTTGATCGATGATGAAGGGACGTTCCCACTTGGGCTTGAGTTTGTCCTTTTTCTTGTCCGGCAGACGTAGAACTAGTTCGCCAACATTGTAAGTTTTGGCCCGTACTTCTCTACTTTGATATCTTCGAGCCTGCTGCTGATAGAATGCGGAACGAGCCTTTGCCACGTCGTGCTCCTCCTCCAATGCGTCCAAACTGTCCTGCGGATCCAACTTGGCTTCTCTTTCTTCGTACATGCGCACTCGAGGTAAGTCATGAATTATATCCCTGGGCAAAACTGCCTCTGCGCCGTATACCATAAAGAATGGCGTGAATCCGGTAGTACGATTTGGTGTGGTCCGCAGCCCCAGAGTACGGAGTCGAGCTCCTCCACCCAATGCGTGTTAGATTTCGTGAGGGACCGCACCAACCTGGGTTTAATGCCGCTCATGATTAGACCATTTGCTCGTTCGACTTGACCGTTAGTTTGAGGGTGATAGACTAAGCGTAGTCGAGCTTGATGCCCATGTTTTTGCACCAGAGTTTAACCTCGTTGGCCGTGAAGTTCGTGCCGTTATCAGTGATGATGCTGTGGGGGATGCCATAATGGTGTACTACCCCAGATAGGAAGTCTATCACCGGTCCGGATTCGGCCGTTTTAACCGGCTTGGCCTCTATCCATTTGGTGAATTTATCCACCATGACCAATAGGTATTTTTGCTTGTGGGTTCCCCCTTTAAGGGGTCCAACCTTGTCAAGCCCCCAGACCGCGAATGGCCAGGTGATGGGTATAGTTTTAAGGGCGGTGGGTGGCATGTGGCTTTGATTAGCAAAGAGCTGGCAACCGACGCATCGTTGGACTAAGTCCTGAGCATCTGCCCGGGCAGTCGGCCAATAAAATCCTGTACGGAAGGCCTTGACCACAAGGGCCCGGGCTGCGGCGTGGTGCCCGCCGAGTCCGGCGTGAATTTCAGCCAAGAGATTTCGCCCTTCCTCTTCGGAGATGCACCTTTGAAGGACTCCGGTTGTGCTTTTCTTATAAAGTTCTCCCTCATGGACCTTGTAGGCTTTAGATCGCCGAACTATGCAGCGGGCCTCATTTTGGTCTTCAGGAAGTTCCTGCCTAGTTAAGTAGGCTAGGAATGGTTCCATCCACGGGGCAATTACTGCCATTATTTCGTGGGCTGAAGGTGTTATTTCATTGGCTGAGCCACCGATTGTGTCAGAATGTTCCGTGTTGGGTGGTGCGGTTGTTTCCGGGTTGTTATTTCCGGACTCCTCTTCCCATAGTACGGATGGCTTAAAGAGCCGCTCCAGGAAGATGTTTGGAGGGACGGCGTCGCGTTTTGCGCCGATGCGTGCCAACACATCGACTGCCTAGTTATTATCCTGGGCTACATGGTGGAATTCGAGTCCTTCGAACCGAGCTGACATTTTTAAGACGGCTTTGCGATAGGCTGCCATTTTCGGATCCTTGGCGTCAAAGTCTCCATTTACTTGGGATATTGCGAGGTTTGAATCCCCGCGCACCTCTAGGCCATGAATACCCATGGAGATTGCCATCCGGAGACCATGTAGAAGGGCCTCATATTCGGCTGCATTGTTGGAGTCTGTGTACATTATCTGAAGTATGTATTGGACCGTGTCTCCGGTTGGGGACGTCAATACGACGCCATCCCCCAAGCCGGCCAACATTTTGGAGCCGTCGAAATGCATGATCCAATTGGAGTATGCGCCGTACTCTTTAGGGAGTTCGGCTTCGGTCCATTCGGCGATGAAGTCAGCCAAAACTTGCGACTTTATAGCTCGCCGTGGTTTGTAGGTTATGTCGAATGGTAAGAGCTCAATAGCCCATTTTGCGATCCTGCCCGTCGCGTCGCGGTTGTTGATAATGTCGTTGAGAGGTACTTCGGAGGCCACTGTTATCGAACACTCTTGAAAGTAGTGTCGCAGCTTCCGGGATGCCATGAACACCGCGTACGCTATCTTTTGATAATTTGGATACCGGGACATGCATGGAGTTAAGACAGTGGATACGTAGTACACTGGTTTTTGAAGAGGGAATTTGTGTCCTTCTGTTTCTCATTCGACGACGAGTACCGCGCTGACAACTTGATGTGTTGCCGTGATATATAATATCATCGGTTCACCCAGGTTGGGCGCGGCCAGGACCAGATTTGTTGCCAATATGGCCTTTATTTCTTCGAGTCCGGCTGTGGCAGCATCCGTCCATTCGAAGTGTTCGGTGCACCGGAGGAGGCGATAGAGGGGCAATGCCTTTTCTCCCAAACGGGAGATGAAGCGGCTTAGAGCTGCTACGCATCCAGTCAGTTTTTGTATTTGTTTGAGGTCTTTTGGGATATCCCATTGTGACAGAGCTCGGATCTTGGCTGGGTTTGCTTCAATTCCTCTACCGGATACAATGAAGCCCAAGAGCTTTCCGGCTGGTACGCTGAAAATGCATTTTCCGGGTTGAGCTTAATGTCATATGCTCGGAGGTTGTCGAATGTGAGCCTCAAATCGTCTACTAGAGTTTCGACGTGTTTGGTCTTAACGACCTCATCGTCTACGTATGCCTCCACTGTTTTGCCGATCTGGGTAGCCAGACATGTCTGAATCATGCGCTGATATGTTGCGCCGGTGTTTTTGTGTCCGAAGGGCATTGTGTTGAAGCAGAATGGTCCGTATGGAGTAATGAATGCCGTTGTGGCCTGGTCTGTTTCTGCCATCTTGATTTTATGGTATCCGGAGTATGCATCGAGGAAGCACAATGAATCGTGCCCTGGGGTAGCATCGATGATTTGGTCGATGCGGGGAAGGGGGAAAGGATCCTTTGGACAGGCCTTGTTAAGGTCTTTAAAATCGACACAAAGGCGCCAGGATTTGTCCTTTTTTGGTACCATTACCAGGTTCGCTAGCCAGTCCGGATGTTTTATATCTCTGATGAATCCGGCTTCTAATAGTTTGGCTAGCTCCTATCCCATTGCCTGTCTTTTGGGTTCGGAAAATCGCCGAAGAGCCTGTTTGACTGGCTTGAATCCTTTTAGGATGTTTAGGCTGTGTTCTGCCAGCCTGCGTGGGATTCCTGGCATATCTGAAGGGTGCCAGGCAAAAATGTCCCAATTTTCCCGAAGGAATTCTCGTAGTGCGGCGTCTACATCAGGGTTTAATTGTGCCCCAATGGAGGCCCTTGTGGGGTATGTTGGATGGACCTGGAATTTGACTATTTCGTCTGCTGGTTTAAAAGAGGTGGACTTAGATCTCTTATCGTCCCTATTCACCGTGGAGCGCAGCGCAGTGAGTTCCTCTACCGCTAGGGCTTCGGATAGTGCCTCTAGGGCTAGTGCGGCTGTCTTATTTTCAGCGCGGAGTGCTATGTCCGGATCACTGACAAGAGTGATGATTCCATTGGGCCAAGGCATTTTAAGCTTCATGTACCCGTAATGAGGTATAGCTTGGAAAATTGTGAATGCCTCTCGCCCTAATAAGGCGTGATATCCGCTGCTGAACGGGGCCACTTGGAACGTGACCTCCTCGGACCTGTAATTGTCCGGCGTGCCGAACACCACATCTAGTGTGATTTTTCCTGTGCAGCGTGCTTCCTGACTAGGGATTATTCCTCTAAAGGTTGTGCTGCTTCGCTCAATGCGGCTCCAGTCTATTTCCATTTTTTGGATGGTTTCCTCGTAGATGAGGTTTAATCCGCTGCCGCCATCCATGAGTACCTTGGTAAGACGAAAGCCGTCCACTATTGGACTGAGGACCAATGCGGCTGCTGCTTGGGCTGTTCGGAATTTAGGTTCGTCGCTGGCATTGAAGGTGATAGCCTTGTCACTCCATGGATTTATTTTTGCTACTTGGTAGACTTCGGTAAGGTTGCGGAGTGTTCGTTTCCGCATGTTGTTTGATGCGGAAGTCTCGAAGACTGTTGATACCGTACTGGTACTGTTGGGTTGGTTCTCCGGGGCTAGAAGCTCTTCGCCACTTTTGGCCACCTGCCGTAGTATCCAACATGCTCGAAGGCTATGTGTTGGAGTGACGCCCTCTGTACGATGGATTTTACAGGGTCCGCTGAGCCATCCCTCCAATACGGTTCCGTGCCCTTTATGGGGTTTTTGCTTTTTGGTTTTTGTCCCGGGTGCCTGAGCATGATGCACCCTTTTGTTTCGGACTAGGGTTGTGTTCGGAGTCGGATTGTCCCAAAACTTAGTTTCGGTTTTCGAGGTACTCTCCATCGCACAGTACTTTCGTACTATGGACACCAGGTCGGCGAAGCATGTAATTTCGCGGCGACTTATGGCGTTCGGGGTTCCCTTGTCCGTGCAATTGTTGTAGAAAATTGAGATTGCGCTTTCTTCACGGCAGACCCTTATCCTGTCCATAACCAGGAGGAATCTGGCCCAGTAATGATGTACTATTCCATGGGCTCTTGCCGGATTTGAGATAGATCGCTTATGCTTGGGTGGGCGGGTGGAATTAAGTCCGGAACCCTGCCCAACTTGAGGCTCAAGGGCCGAAAAGTTTCTGAATTTGGAAGCTTGGATTGCTGGATGTTGTCCAACGAATCTGGTCCGCTGCCTGACTTTAGGTTCAGTACTTGATTGACATCCGTCCCTCCGCTGAATCCGCATGGAGGGATCAGAGTCCGACATAACTGGTCTTTAATATAGAAGAAGAGTCACCGCATTATTCCTCTACCACCGCAACATGGTGGGTAACCTGGGCAGAGTTAATCTCTCTCAGATCGGTTTTAAGCCCAATCTGATCGTAGTCTATAGCGACTCCCAGGGCGGCGATGCGATCCAAGAGCTCGTTTACGGAAGAGAGCTCCATCGGATCCAGCTGCTCGGTGAATTCCGAGTTGACGTGAAGATCGCTTTTGATGACCCGAGAGGTCATCGTTGAAGCGGCGGCCGAACAGGCGGTCATAAGAAAACCACCTAGCCGGATAGTTTGGCCAGCGGCCAAAGCTCCTTTGGCAATGGTACCGTCTTTAAAGACGGGAAGAGGCATCCTTCCTGATCGTGACGGCATAGAGGAACTCTCAATGAAAGCACCAATGTCGGTGTCAAAACCGGCGGATCTCGGGTAGGGGTCCCGAACTGTGCGTCTAGGCGGATTGTTATAGGAGACAAGGGACACGATGTTTTTACCCAGGTTCGGGCCCTCTCGATGGAGGTCAAACCCTACTCCTGCTTGATTGATATTGATGATATGGGTAGTACAAGAGTGGATCTACCACGAGATCAAGGAGGCTAAACCCTAGAAGCTAGCCTATGCTATGATTGTTGTTTCGTCCTACGGACTAAAACCCTCCGGTTTATATAGACACCAAAGAGGGCTAGGGTTACACAGAGTCGGTTACAATGGTAGGAGATCTTCATATCTATATCGCCAAGCTTGCCTTCCACGCCAAGGAAAGTCCCATCCGGACACGGGACGAAGTCTTCAATCTTGTATCTTCATAGTCTTGGAGTCCGGCCGATGATGATAGTTCGGCTATCCGGACACCCCCTAGTCCAGGACTCCCTCAGTTAGATTCACGCCGATTAACAAAATACATGTTGATGTAAAAATATAGTGATATACGTACTTACATCAGCATTGGAGCACAGAGAATTCCCGCAAGATATTTTCCTCGAATACGATCCCAATGGAGGAAGTCTTCTATCGTTTAACCTTATTTTCTAAAAGAGAGATGGGTAAGAAACATGTAGAAAATATGATCAGAATGCTATAAAATTTCATGATGCGAGGATATGCACACGCTTCTTAGAATGGAGTTGACATTCTTTTGCTGGACTAGAGCGGACTAGTTCTTTGGCCACCGGAATCGCTTATTATCGATTGGGAGTTGGGTTTCTCTGTCGGAGCAAGATCTATGAAAAATGGAGTTGGTTTATTATCTCTGGCGTTTGGATCTTTTGCAAAGACCTGGTTTGTAACCCTTCAGATTCTAACATAGCCGTCTTCCCTTGCATGCCTTATATAGAAGAATGGTGATTCAGTTATAAAACTTGAGTGTAACTATAGATCTAGATCCATAAACCGTGACGAAACGAGATTACACCATCGTACACGCAATCCTTATGACCGGTATCCCGTTAAATAGTAACTTCGTGATACCGAAGCTGCTCCTTTGATCTGCACTACAAATTAGAAACCTATGCGACATATCGGTGAATCCTTACATTCTCTAGTGTCATCTAAGACAACTCTCATGATCAATGAGCCATAAGACCGCTGTACGATATCATCTTGATCATCTAAATAGCACCTCGTAAATGTCAATGCTACAACCTGACGCATTAACGATCCTGTCATGCTGCATGAGATTCAATCCGTGAGCGTGACCACGTACACTCATTGTAACCGTGATACATCGTCAATATCGCAATCCAATACTCGAATCGAAACAATGCAACGATTCATGTACCCTAAGAATTTGTATCACTGAGTCGCTACTCTTTGTACAATGAGCAACTAATAGTCCTCGCAATCATGACCTATCGTATAGCATTCATGACTCGTATCAACTCTAGTCATACCATTGCATATCGTACTACGTACATTATTAGCACTTACTCTACCTTGAAGTGTCTAATCGTATGGATATACCTATGTGATAACATTTCTGATTATGAATACTCTAGAACTCCATTTGCCACATAGTGCAATCGCAACCATCTGTACTATATAGATTGAGATTCACATTACTTGTAGACCATGCAATGATATACAGTTAACTCATATCTGCATCTGTTTCGATGATCAGATAATTATCATCAAGCAATAAATCATATGTGAGCAAAGTGCCTAACGAGACTATAAGATATCGTCATGTACTGATATATTCTGATCGACTATGGCTTAGATATCTGATGCATACACATGATACGTGCATGAGCTACAACTGCATATTAGTATGACCTGAACTACATCATACACCGTAATTGAGACTCCACGGAAATGTGTACCTACTACTGGTATTAATGCAGATATTGCTTGAATTGTTTTTGATAAGATCATGATTATATTCCTTGCATCAGCATTAGTACAGAACTGATCAACTTGTACTAAGATCTTAAGTGGATAGTGAAATTACGATGATAAGCTATCGTGACATGTACTTAGCCAAGTATAGTACATTGAGTACTGATAATACTATTTACATAAGCTTAGCTAATCATAGAGCTTAACTTCTAGAGATCTGTAGTATATGATTATTGATATAATGATAATCTCGAGCTTGTAAGTTTACGAGGTGAATACTTGTCATGAACGATTCAATCTAGTAATATTGCAATGATGTATGAATTACTGCAGTCATGAATTAGTCATTTGCTTAGATCCATGCATATATATGTATGCATTGGTACATTAATGCGACTTGTGAAAATCATAGAACTTTAGTATGTACAAGCGTTTCATATATATAGTGCATATTATCTATTGATAGTATCGTTCTATAAATCAATTTATGTTCAATAAATCAGTCAATATATTGATACTAGTGCGTATGAGAGTGGTCACACGTCTGCTGATCAAGACTAAATTGGGTTCACACGATTTTATTTTATTTTGGTACTGTCCGATCTACGCCGGATGGCTTGATGGCCGTCTTGTGCCTCCCGTCTGACACTGTTCGGAATCTTCCCCGAAGAGCCAGCGACCAACGGTAGAGCAGCCTGCCTCCGCCGTCCGTGGCCTCGGACAAAACCCCGCTCCCCACCCCACCGCACTACTGTGGTTGCGCCACCCCTGGGCCAATCCACAAAGACTCCCCGTCATCCAGATCCGGCGGCGGCAGTACCTTCAACCCACGCAACTCTAAAAGATAGCCATCTAAGCGCTGCTTCCGTGGCAAACTTGTGGCCCCACACCCTTATGTTAGACACCAGCCAACCGGCAACCTAGGAGCTCCACCGCCTCGAGGGGTGCTGCTTCCCATTGGGAATCGATTGGCCCAGAATAGAAATTCAGACAAGTGACGCCAAAATAAAGTGATTTTAGATGAGGGTGCGACCTATCTGGCGGCATGGTGAACTAGGCAGGTCCAGCTGCTGAGTCGGTGAGGCCGGCGCGGTTGCGGTGGCGACCGGGGGCAGGGAAAGAGCAATGTTGCCACGGTGACGGCTACGTGGAAGCAGCGCCAGGACTCTGGACGGATCCGAAGTTGGAGCCGCTCCGGCGCCGTGAACAACGGCGGGGGTGAATCGGCTCCGGTACGGTTCACACGGCCGTCGTCGAGGCAGCACCAGCAGCACGGAGTAAGAGGCACACCCAAAGGCACGCATTTACAATTGGACAAAGATCTCCGCATTAGGGAGGAGGGCGGTTGTGAAATTGGTGCGGTGGGGGCGCCATGGAGGTGGAGCTGAGGTTTCGCGGCTCTGTAGAAGGGAGCTTCCCGGGGAGAAGGTGATTTGGTGCCCATGAGGTATGAATGGGGGCGGGTGGGGGGGGGATTGGGAGGGGAGTGGAACCATGTCTTACGGACGCATTTGTCTCAAATGTGAGGGGGAGTTACAGTTCTACCCTTGCCTATAGGCTTCTCGGCTTGGGTCTGTGTACTGAGGGTCAGGGATAGTAGAGTAACTTTGCTTCTCCCCAAATAGTGGGCGGGTGCGATTTCGGGCGAGGAGGGCGTGTTTTGAACTATAGTGGGCGCGAGCGATTTCGGGCGAGGAGAGCGTGTTTTGAAATAGTGGGCGCGAGCTATTTCGGGCAAGGAGAGCGTGTTTTGCCGACCATGGTTTATGAATTATCCGGTACATGTCATTTCGGCCGAGGAGAAGGCGTTCTTGGATGAAGTTACGAACCTACCCTCGGTGTACAACGGGCCAATTGATGCGTGTCCCACATAGGACGGTAATTTCGCATCTCCCATTTATTTGCTCGGGCGAATTCCACCGAGCAGAGAGGATGTTTAACGGTTCGTTCAAATTTTGGGAGAACAAGCATCCACGTCTACCTTACCAAGTCGATTCGAATCAAATTTTGAAATATTAGCTTGCCACTTATTTTTTAGATGGAGAGATGATGCTCGGGAGTAATGTGTTTTTGCATGCTCGTTGCTAGTGATTTACTATATGACAAATAGTTGACCCACTCAAAAACGCGAATCAAACCCAAAATGAAATATCTCGATTCAATGAACTAGCTGCGTCAAGAGGTCAAAATAGTGAACTAAATCCAAAATTGAACACCTCAATCGAGTAGCATGTTGTACAGTATTATAGTACTCCATGAACATGTTGTAAGTCAAATTAATGAACTTGTTTGATATACGCATATATCCCTTCATGTGTGGATTGCAGACAACATGTTCTCCAATTTAAATATTTGAATGCAAGTTTATATTGAAACATGGTTTATATCAGTCTTTGATGCATAAACGCGACTCTCTCCTGTTCTCTCTCTCTCTCTCTCTCTCTCTCTCTCTCTCTCTCTCTCTCTCTCTCTCTCTCTCTCTCTCTCTCTCTCTCTCTCTCTCTCTCTCTCTCTCTCTCTCGCTGACAATCTTCAATTCTGTCGCATGCATCCGACACAAAAACCTTGTTGGTCCCTCTCCCTTTCTCTCTCTCTCTCTCTCTCTCTCTCTCTCTCTCTGTGTGTGTGTGTGTGTGTGTGTGTGTGTGTGGGGGGGGTGGGTCTTTCTAGTTCGCATTCATATCACTACTAGGGAAAACCCTAGCAGTAGCGCGTGTTTTGTGCCCACTAGTAGCGCGGGGGGCCACGCTACTAATAAGGCGCTACAGCTATTGCTTAGCAGTAACGCATGCCAAAGACGCTGCGCTATCGCTAGGACAAATAGCTGCAGCGTTTGTTCAGTACCACGCTACTGCTAAGGTAACTACTTGCAGCGTGTTTTCTTTCCATTGCTACTAGTATTTTTTTTATTTTTTTATTTTTACTGTATTTATGCGCCATCATACAAATATTGGTACAATACCAGCTGTTATGAGGTTTACATCATTATGTCCATAACAGTGTGTCAAATGAAGGTGGATTAGGTTGAAGTGGAGACAATATGTGGTGCATGTCAAAAGTATACTACTAATCCAAACTTGATCTAGTTTGGACTAGTAGTACTTTCGATGTGCACCACATGTTGCCTCCACTTGAATCTAATCCGCCAGCACAAGCTATTTAATCATCATCATAGTCATTACCACCTAAAGTATTTATTTAATCAGCACTAACACTCGCTAATAATTATCATCATAGTCATTACCACCAACACTAGCTATTTTATCATCATAGTAATAGTGTAGCACATCATCATCCTCAAACTCATTTCTAGCTAGCTAATCACTCCTGCTGCTCTCTCTTAGGTAAAATAACATAAAACATGTATAGCTCTCCTCCTCTATCAAACTGGAGCATGCATATGAATCTGTCTCCTAATCGTGGGTAGCGCATCTGTTTGCTGCCCCCTAGTACTTCTCTGCACTCCCCCATCATATATTTGGTCCAATCTTGCACTATTAAGCATTCGTCGCTAATCTTGAATGCACTAAAGTAATCTGTAGGATATCTTGGCCATAAGCTGATAATACTCATGGTACCTTTAGTCTCGATCCCATAAGGCACAACATTCATCGGGAGTCCTTGTTGAAGAACATCGTACGGTAACATACTTAGCAATGAAGTTTAGCTTCGAAAATAATGTATGGAAAAGATGCACCGATGACAAATAGTAAAAATCTTACCATCCTTCCTAAATTGATGTGACCGCAGTTCATTACGAACACTATTGGTCGCACATTTTCAGTACTAACATTTCTAAATGCAGGAAGAAAATTTGTCTTGACAGTATCAAGATCCTCAAGCCATGAAACATAATGACTGAGCTCCTCGCAGCTTGAGTTCAGCCCCGTGACATTATACGGTCCTGCTTACCAAAGCGCTGGACATGTTTGCTTGCACGAAATAAGTCGACAATACAAATTAGTTGTCAACTATTTTTGAATAAACAATATCAAAGACATAAATATGGTTGAGAAACTTACATAATGGTATAATCGAGGCATTTGCACATCGACCCGGATGTCGGTATTACCTTCAATATCATCTTCCTGGACGAATATCAAAGGTGATAACCATATCAGGCTCAAATGCATAAGTCTTGCATAGTGCTCGCCATGTTTTGCATCCAAAATAGGTGTAGTCGTCTGAATTGTATAACTTTGCATGGAAAATATAACCATGCTCGGTCTTCAAGTAAACTTTCTTTTCCTCCATACTATGACTGAAACCTATCTTATCCAATACAAAAGTCTTGCATGGCAGGGATACGCTAGTAGAATAGTAAAAAATATAAGTTGAAGCAAATGAAGTAGATGTCATGCTTAATTACAAAAAAGACTTGTCGCTGTGACTTCATCAGATCCACTTCAAGTTCTCATCCAGCTTGATGTCAAGCACCTATCATCATCTAGGAAGATTCCGTCAAGACAGTCAAGGTCTTCGCAGATTTGCAAATACCGAAATCCTTTTCGTCGTCAGACATTTCCTATGTTCATAGTTAAAACATTAATTGAAAATCGATCGAAGACAACTACCAAGATACTCAACACACAAATCTGGGGCACTCGATATTTCCTACATATTCTGGCACAAGTCATGCCAAAATTCACGAAAAAATCCGGCATGACCTTTGCTAAAATAGGACATATCGAGCGCCTAAAATTTGCCGGAACGGAAATGAATCAACACCCCGGCAAAACATATGCCACTCGAAGGTGTAACCTGCAAACATGACCGACCACTTGGATATTGAGCAACACAAGATATATATTTCAAAATATCTTATAGGACTCAAATTAGCATGCATTCAATAAGCAAAAGTAAATCATCTCATGCGTCAGTACATCGTCGAATATTATCACTAATACATCACGAATAGTGTCATACATATAACATCACTAATACAACTAAAACTCTAGCACACGATGGGTATCGGCGCGGGCGGTGGACACCCACAGAGAAGGCACCATCACGGGATCATAGCTCTAGTGAGATCCCCGGAGAACCTGCCAGGTATTGGAGAACGGCATGTGCTCCAACGCAAACAAGTAGCGACGGACGTGCGTGTCCTCCTCACTGACACGGTGACGCACCACCTCCGCGGAGTCCTCGAGCCTCTGGATCGTCACTGGCCCATGCGACCGCCACCAAAGAAGGTTCGGGTCAACGACAGGCTGGCTCCTCACCAACCTGCGCCCCGGTAGTAGCGCCTCCAGACCACTCGGCGGAGCCCAGTCCCGGACATGGCCGATCTGGTCAAGCAGGTGTCGTCCTCCGCCGACTCAATGACGAGGATGCGGGATAGGCATCGTCCACATCGAGGCGGGAAAAATTGCTTTAACTAAAAAATCACCTAATTAGTACCTAGCTCTTACTAACTAGTTCTTACTAACTAAATAGAAGAAGGTCAAATTTTACTCGCTTTATTATGCATTACACTAGTGTTTATTCATCATCTAAGAAAACATCACCTAAGAAAAAATCCCAGCCGCATCTGTATCCAATTCATTTCCACCCATAGATGAACCCTAACTAATTTGATGCAACTAAAATTTGAAGAACCCTATCTAGGCAGAGGTAGGGGAGGGGGAGGAGCAGGCGTGCTCACCTCGATCGGGTGTCTGGCAAGCAGAGAGGGGCATGCGCGCCGAGGTCGGGCTTGGGGCTCAAGCGCTGGCAGGAGGGCGGCGGCCGAGGTCGGGGCGGGGCGTCCGGGCAGCGTTGAGGTCGGGGCGGGCGGCGTTGAACCGGGTCGGGGCGGCATAGAGGGTGTCAGAGCACGCTGGCACGACGGGCGACGGCGGCAGCGAGAGCGGAGGAGTTCGATTTGGGGGAAGTGGCCGTGGGGAAGGATGAACGCGGTGGTTAAGTCGAGTAGCGATGCGCGTGCTCGAAGCGCGCTACTGCTACGTTAGCTATAGCACGTTCTAGGATACGCGCTACTGCTACTACTTTCTCCTTTTTCCCTTTTTCATTTATTTTTCTTCACATTTTATTTTTTTCCTTTCACCTTCTTCCATTTCTTTCATTTTCAATTACCTTTCTATTTGCTTTTCATTTAATTTTATATCCTTTAGTAGCAGCGAGTTTAGAGTAAAATGCGCTGCTACAAAGAAAGTAGCAGTAGCGCGGTTCCATATAGATCGCTACTACTATGTGTACCATATCGGCTAAGCCGTGAGAATTTTAGTAGTAACATGTATGCAGCGAGACGCGCTACTGCTACGACGTTATCTGCAGCGTGGTTTCCGCAGGCGCGTTGCTGCTACTTAGCACCAGCGTACTTCTTTGACCCACGCTACTGCTAAAGTTCTGTGTATAAGGTTTTCCCTAGTAGTGTATATACACCATCTATAGGTCTCTCTCGCACACTATGTATGATACTCTAGCTAGTCCAAGCTAGATATCTTGGGTGCACTCATCGTACGCACACAAATTCCTTGGCTCTTTACCCGTAACTCTCTCACGCACCACTATGTCGTCTCGGAGCTCTCCCCCCTCTCTCAAACTCTCCATCCACTTGGGTCACACATACACATGCATATCTCACTCGCACTCGATAGGCCCATCTAAAACTCTATCTCTCTCCATCGTTCTCTCTCCATCACACACACACACACACACACACACACACACACACACACAATCTCATGCCTAGCTAGCCAAGTATGATGGTCTCTCACTCAATTGTAGGCACACGCAGTCCCCCCTATATGTATATGACTAGCTAATCTTAGTCTCCATCACAAACATGTGCATGGTCTATCTCGATTTCTCTCGGGGAATCTTTCTATCGCGCACGCACTCCCTCGATCTCCCACCCATATAGTCCCCTCACGATCTCGAGGGGATCACTCTATCACAAACACACCCTCTCTCCCTCCCCATGCGTCCATGCCATCCATGTGTCCCTCTCGACCTTTTTTCCTTGTTGGCCAGACCTCTATTGGACATGTGCCACATGAGTGTCTCTCTCCGTTGCAAACTATCACACACTAGCTATCTTCGTGTATCTCCTCGCCTCACTTTTCCATCTCAGAGATGCATGCGTGATACGTTCGCATACGAAACGAAAAACACACACTCTCTCTAATTTATCGTTTGTTATCACTTTCTCTTTCACACACATACTCTTTTTGCACACGTACTCATTCTCCTTCACACGCACTTGATCTGTCTCGACTGAGGCACTCACCTCCGTCCATAGCACACAGATTTATTGAAAAGTCAAACATCACAAAGTTTGACCATGTACGTGGAGAAAAAGAATTACATCTAGTACGGCAAACATATACCATTAGATTCACCATAAGATGTAGTTTTGTATGATGTATATTTGGTATTGTAAATATAAATAACATTTGCGTAAACCTGATCAAAGTTTCCAAAGTTTGACTTCTAAAAAATTTACATGCACTGCATTATCGAGCGGATGGAATATCTCTTTCCCCCTCTCAGCTATCTGACGCACCACTCAGCCTTATCGGGGTTCCTCAATCTCTCTCAAACTTTATTGGTTAGTTTGGTTCGTGACCTGACCCTCATGCCTTGATGGCCGGTACTGCCTGGTGTGGACGTGAAATGTAAAATATTTCTGCCTGCCAGGCTTGTGTGGTGCTGAAGCGTTTGGTTCATGCCTGGGCCAGGCAAAGCATCAACGTCCCATCAATCAATCCATTCATCAATTATTTAATGCAAATATCCATCCATGTTGCTGTTAGCCTCGTGGCCGCACGACCAGGCACGGCCAGGCATTCGAAATCGGTCACTTGGGCCAGGCTACTTGCAGTGTCTGGAGTTCAGCCAGGCTAATTAAAGTGCAAGGGAACCCAGCCCAGGCGGGCTTTCTTTTTCACAGTGTAGCAACCAAACAAGTGTGCATGAAATCCAGCCACAACCCCAGGCCACGCAAAAGATGCTCACGATGCAAGCCAAACTGGCCTTATATCTCCTTGGTTCACACATACACATGTCTCGCTCGCGCTATACATATAGACCCATCCAACACTCTCCGCCCTTGTTCTCTCTCCATGTGACACGTACACCCCTAAGTACCATAATCCCTCACTCCATCATAGGCTCTGTTTGGATCCATGGGTTAGAGTTAGTTTGGAGTCAACTAACCCAAAAATATCCAAACAGGAGGGTTAGTTTAGGTTAGATGCATCTAACCCATCCAAAAAAACTAACCCATCCAAGAGGTGCTTATTTGGGTTAGTTCTTCTCGGGACCACTAATAAACACGTTTTTCTCTCGCTCTCCCCGCAGCAGATCCCTCCCCACTTCCTCGAACCTTCTCGTCCTCTCCCTCCCTCCCTCTCGCACCGCCCGTGAAGGTGCCTTGCCGTATCTACGCTCCATCCAACCCTGCCATCCAAACACCTCTTTACTTAGAGTTAGTTTAGGGTTAGTTCAGGGTTAGAATCTAACTCTAACCTCTAACTGAGTTAGAGTATCCAAACAGGGCCATAGGCGCAAGCACTCCCCCCTCCTAAGTATGATTATCTCTTACTAGCCATTACGAACACATGTATTATCTCCTTCCATCCATACGTCTATCTCCGTATCTCTCAGGGCATCTTCTATCGCGCACACACCTTGTCACTCGATCTCCCACCCATGTAGTCCCATCACGATCTCTAGGGGATCTCTCTATGACAAACATACACTCTCTCCTCCCCATGTCTGCATTTTCCCCGTATGTCTCTCTCGACCTCTCTCCCTTGTTTGTCAGACCCCTCTTGGTCACGTGCTAGGGGTCTTCCTCTCTTGGTTCCAAACAACCACACACTATCTCCTCACCTTGCCTCCATTGTCGAAGATGCATGTGTGATATGTTTGCATAAGACACACACGCTTTTTCTCCACTTTTATCGTGTGTTGTCCATGTCTCTTTCACACACACACACACACTTTTTTCACTCTCTCTCTCTCTCTCTCTCTCGTGAGGGACTCTGTCACGTCCATAAGCATATGGATGTTTTGAAAAGTCAAACTTCAGAAAAGTTTGACTAGGTATATGTGGAGAAATTTTTTTACATCTGGAACGATCATTAGATTCATCACAACATGTACTTACTTTATACTATCATTTATCTTTGGTATTGCAGATATAAGTAATTTCTTTATAAACTTGGTCAAAGTTTCAAAAGTTTGACTTAAAAAAAATGTTGTAACTACATTATCGAACGGAGGGAGTAGTTCTTTCTCTCTCTCTCTCTCTGCTATCTCTCACGGACCTCCCCTCTCACTCGACTCTCTATATCGACGGATTATACGCTCACTGTGTTAGCGTATAGCTCCGTATATTGTTTAGTTGACCGGTCAACCAATCCACATGCTGCGTTGTCAGCTCGTGTTCTGTATCTTGGTGTGCTGGCCCATGTGGCAGTGGGTGAAAATAAGTAAACTAGAGGCCCATCTAACATGCAGTGAAGGAAACAAAGTTGAAACCACTCGGGATAGCACCCTACACACTAGTAAATTGAGGGCGCATTGAGGACAAACTTCTTGCGCGCGAAGGATGCACTCCCGCACAATTCACCACTGCGCGGTGGCATGCACAGAAGGACACACTCGAGACACCCATCACACAACACACACCAGGACACGTGTACACCGGCGTCGCCGCCGGTTGAGATGGGCGGCGAGGCAGCCAACAAGCGGTGGCCGCTCGAGCCAAAACCGCATCCGGCGAGCCTGGACTTCATCAGCAGCCTCCCCGACGACATGCTGCTTGTCATCATCGGCCTCCTCCCCACCAAATCTGCCGTGCGGACCGCCCTGCTCTCCCGATGGTGGCGCCCCCTCTGGCGTTGCGTCCCCCTCAACCTCACCGTCGATAGCTGCCTCTGCGATGGGGATTGCAAATGCATGGCCGCAGTCTCCAAGATCCTTTCATCGCACCCTGGGCCAGCCAGACGCCTTGACATCCGCATGTTCAGTACCAACTGCAAGGTCCAACCCAAGTTCGACGAGTGGTTCTTATCCCCCGCCCTAGATCATCTCAAGGAGCTCAGCTTTGAAGCTGGATGATGTCGCTCTCTGCCGCCGTCCACCCTCCGCCTCATGTCAACGCTGCGCCGTGCCAGCTTCAGCTCCTGCTATATTTCCCAGATTAATGCCGCGCCCGCCCTTCTTCTCCCTCAACTCAAGCAGCTCGACCTCTTCGACGTTGTCATCTCAAAGAAGGCTATGGAGCACCTGCTCTGCAGCTGTACTACGCTCGAGTACCTTCGTCTTGAGCAGATTCACGGGTTCATTAGCCGCCACATCGCCTCGACGAATCTCCAATGGATTTATGTGTCTTGCTGGCCCCACAACAAGACATCAATTGGGAAGAGATCACTCCAGCTGTTCCACGTTATGGTCATTGAGAATGTGCCTTTCCTTGAGAGATTGCTCAGACGGATCTAGAAGGTCCAACAAAATCAGGGTCATTGACGCGCCAAAATTGACAGCGTTGGTGTACTGTCGCCAAATTCTCCGAACTCTTTATTGATCCGTGTCGCTCGTGCACAGTGCTCATCTTCTTCTCCGCCTTCTTGAAATTCACATTTTAAATTTCTTCTTGATGTATTTACGACTGTTGCTATGCTGATGGTACGACGACACCTATGGGGTCACGGGACGGCCCTTCGTGTGTCGTCGGTACGAGGGCGGAGGATGCACAGAGAGCAGATCGAGGCGATGGCGCAAGGCGCTGTTTTTACCAGCTTCGGCGCGATGGTCGCAGAAACCCTCATCGCTGCTTTGTGGTTATATTGCGCTCGGGGCCCGAGAGAAGCTACCCTGAGCGCATGAGTCGTGAAAGAGTCGAGTCTCGCGAGAGTTGCCAATGATCGACCTCCCCACGCAGCACGGGCCTCCTTTATAGGGCAAGGGTCACCGACGGGTGTCAACGAGGGTAGAGGGGTCAAAACGTAAAAGAGGTGGTGGTTGGAACAAGGGGGAACAAAGGCAGCTACAAGGCATGAACAAAGGATTCTACCCACTTTTGACAAAGGGGACAAGAGCATTAAATGCCCGCCGCCGCCGCCCCAAAAGCTCCCGCCTTGCGTCTCCGCTTGCCACGGCGATGGAGCCACCACCGTGGAGTGCCACCGCACTTTCATGCAGCACAGCCACCCGCCACGCCTCTCGAGAAGGCTAAGGGCGGCGCGTGGGCAGATGAGCTGGAGTGCGGCACGCGGCGATTTCTCCGCAAGTACCTTGCCGGGGTCTTGATCTTGCCGGGCCCGGGAGCTTGTCGGGCTCTATAACTTGCCGCTCCCCGGGCCCTTGCCGGGACGCGTATAGCGCCGAGGCATGTCTTTTGTGATGTGATCTTCTAGTCTCCCCGGCGAGCTCCTCTCGCCAGGGACTTGCGTGAGCGATGTAGTCTTGAGCCTGGAACGGCCTTCCCGGCAAGCTCCTCTTGCCGGGGTCTTAAGCTCTTGTCTTGTACACTTTGTTCTTGAATGGCTTGGTATGGAGCAGGAATGGTCTCCGGCAAGCATTTGGTGGATCCAGCTGTGGGGGGCTGCGGCTGCCCGTGCACAAGTTGGGGTACTGAGGTACCCCTACCTTAGTACACCGACAGAGCCCCGGGTTGGGCTATACGCTGTGCCGAGCGCTGTTGGGCTGTGCCCAAGACAAGGCATCGGCACGCTGCCCATGGCGCGTCGAACCCACTTCGCTCGCCGCCTCCCGTGCGGCAACAGACGCTGCCGATTGGGCGTTGTGGGATGGGACGTGCCCACGCCCTTAATGGGAAGAGCGAACACCCCCCCCCCCACTTCCCCATAAAAACAGAGGAAGCAGGCGCGGTTCTCCTCCATTGCTTTTATTGCTTCTTCTTCCCCCGCCAAAAAACCCTCGTCGTGCTCGCCCGCCGCATCTCCTTCGTTGTTTCTTCGTTCACAAGCGCTGCCGGATTCTTCGTCCCTTTCCTCACCGCCCCGCCATGGCCCCAAGACCAGGAAGGGAAGGAGAAGGCGGAGAAGATTAAGAAGGAGAAATCCGAGCAGGCGGAAGAGCTCGCCAGATGCGGAGGGAGAACGCCGCCTTCCGCCGCTGCTCGGCGCGCAAGAACTCGGGCCAAGTATTTCTTGTTCTCGTCCAAGAGGACCTCGGCGATCCTCGACCAGGGCTCATCCGCCGCCACTATGGACAACTACCCTGGCGGGTACTATTTCTTCGCACCTTTCTTCCACTGCGGTCTTTGTCCTCCTTTTTCTGAATTCTTCTGTGACATCATGAACACATACGGCTTCCACCTCCTCGATTTCACCCCCAACGCCGTCCTCACAATGGCGGTTTTCGCACATATGTGCGAAAACTTCATAGGGATATACCCAAATGTAGCTCTGTTCAGGCATTTCTTTACTCCGAGAGCAGAGCCCGGCTCCCCCCTCTCCGGAGGGATTTCTTGGGTTTTCCGTCTGAACTTGAAGAGGTCAGATTTGCCGGGGAGCTCCGCCAAGTGGGAAGAGTGGCGCTGGAGTGGTGCTGGATCGTCAAGACGAGCCGCAGCCCTTACCACGCCGCGCCACACGCCATTGCGCTGCGGCGTAGATTGAGCGAGCTGATTGAGACGACGCCAAGCTCGATGTCGCCTCATCCGGATCCTTCGCCTCCGACTAAGCGGGGCTGTCCATTGCGGCAGAGGTGCCGACTTCCTCCGCCGCCGACGCTCTCTCCAAGAAAGAAAAAGGCCGGCTCGGGAGTTCGCGCAAGCAGGGATATAATGAGGCTGCGCAAGACGGGCTGAACTCCAACTTCACGACGTTGAGCTGAGAGGATGGTCCGGAACTCTTCAAATCGACCCGCCCATCCAGAGTGGTTCAGCTTCCCCGGGTGGTACCCTCAGAATAACTCATCTCGGGATCGCTTTGTCGCCATGATGCCCAAGGCGACTCACACGGCGTGAGCGCCAGGATCTCGCCCGAAGCCAGCGACGCGTCTCGACTTCTTCGACACCCTTGAAGAGGTAGCGAAGAACAAGGACGAGATCCGGGGGCTGACACGGGACACCACGGACGAGGAGCTCGCGTATATAGCTTCTCGGGCCGAGGAGGCCGCCGCAGCCGCAGCGGCAGGGAAATTTGGTTGTACGCCCGAGGAGGCGGAGGCTGCGGAGGAGTCCTATCAAGCGGAGGCGGCGGAGATTTGCAGGCTGCTGCAGCTTCCTCCCGGCACGCTCGCCGGGGTCCCCTCTCTGAGGCACTCTGGGATCCCCGGGATCGCGGCTGAGATCGCGGCAAGTGGTGGTGCTGCCGGAGGGAGCCGAGGCGCCTCGGGGAGCGGAGTCGCCGGAGGGAGCGGAGGCGCCAGGGAAAGGGGTCGCAGCGCAGGGCGCTGGGCCCGCGAGCCAGCCGGGCGAGGAGGAGGTGGAGGACGCCGGCCGCCAAGATGCCGGGCGGGTCCACAGACCTTTACGACGACGACTCTCTCGCTGCCGAAACATCTCGCCCAGGCGAGCCCTGTGCGCTCTCGCTGGCGCCTCCAAGGCGCCGACGGAGCGAAGTACGCAAGCCCCCGGCAACTACTGGTCGCTGGGCAGCGCAAGCTTCCTGGGAGCTGGTGCGCCGAGGGCGACTGACGCACCAGCCATGGCGGGGCGGCCTGCGCAGCCACGGCAAGGGCGCCTCGCAGGCCGGCACCGGGTGGACAGGGGTCTTCTTCGAGCGGAGCGGCGGCTCCGCCCGCTTCTCGAGCCCCGCCGCCGCAGGGGCTAGATCTTCGCAGCCCCCAGCCCCGAGGGCCGCCAAGCGCCCGAGAGGGCCTCCGCCTCTGCTCCTCGCGCCGACGCCACCCAGTGCAAGATGACTTCTGCTGAGCGAGGACGACGAGGAAGAACAGGAGGAGTACCAAATCCTCATCTTCTTGAATTTCGCCTTGATTATTGTTGTGGCTAATCTCGTTCTTGTGCTGATTTCAGGACCTTGACCGAACGGGCGGCGAAGAGAGCCAAGGTGCCCGTGGTCGAAGCCGCGGACGACCCGCCCGCCGAGGGGACCGGGGACGTGCCGGAGGCAAGCTTGCCGGACCCGAGCGCCGTTCCGAGGAGTAGCCCCCAGCGTAGCCCCCAGCGTACGTCCGGGCTCCGCACCTTCGCTCGCCGGGCGCATCTGAAAGCTTCATCTTGTCCCAATATCTTGATGTGTTTGTCCTGACTTGCGCAGAGATGGAGCCGCAGCGGGAGGTGCATCCGGAGGTCGCCCTCGAGGAGCCGGCGGTCCCTCCATCCCCGCCAAGGTTGGACTCCCCGGCAAGGGAGAGCGTCCCGCCAAGGGCGGGTACTCCGCCAAGGGCGAATACCCCGCCAAGAGCGAGCGGCTCGACGAGGGCGGCTACTCCGGGAAGGGATGGATCCCCGGCAAGAGAGTCCGCCGCTGAAGATGTCCGCCAAGGTAAGTTCTGCAACTTTGTCTTCTTGGCGTCGCCTATTTTTGGATATTTGTTTGAACTGCTTCTGCTTTTTCCAGATCCTCCCCCTTCCCCCGAGCAGATGGAGACGGAGGCCATCATTGAGGAGGAGGAAGACGTGCAGGGTGGCGACGACGACGCCCCTGTCGTCGAGGACGCGGCGGGAGCCGCCGAGCCACATGTGCCCGAGACTGCCTCGGCTGCAGACGCCGCGGCGAGAGGGGACGGCGATCGCACCATCGCCCGGAGGCCGCTGGAACGCTGGTGCTGCGCCGGTCGCCGACCCTCCGCCGGAGAAGAACGGCCCGGCATTACTTGAAGCCCCCAACGGCGCTTTCATCCAGATGCCAGGTTCTCGTCGTGAAGCTCCCGCGGAGGGCGAGGCCTTCGACGGGGAGATCCTCGCCTCCAGGGTTTGAAGGTCGTGGAGGGATCAAGGAGCGGGCGGGTCGAGGAGGAGAAGCCGCTCCACCAGCCCCGGCCCTTTACCGGGCCAAACAGCGGCTCGCTTCTCGGAGGCCCTTGCCGCCAAGGCTGCCGAGGAGATGGAGAAGGCCAGGGCGGAGCTCAGCGCCGCTAATCAGGCTGCTCTCCGCGAGGTGGCAGAGAAGCGCGAGCAGCTCGCGGGCAGACGAGGAGTGGCTGCTGGAGAAGGCCGAGGCCAAGAGCAGCAACGGCTCGCCGGAGTGGAGCTGTCCCGGCGAGAGGAGAGCTCAACCAGCGAAGGTTGCCTCGACGCCCACGAGGAAGACCTTGCTATTCGGGAGCAAGCCCTTGGCGGGAATTGAAGGAGGCGAAGACGCCAAGGGCGGCATGGAGACCGCCAAGGAAGATCTCGCCGCCAAGGTCGCGCAGCTGGAGGAGCTGTTGAAGGCGGACTCGGAGAAGATCGCCGCGCTCACCACGGAGCGCGAGAAATACGCCCACACCAACTCAGAGCTCCAGGCGCGTCTTGCTGAGAAGGGCGACGAGCTGAAGGCCGCCAAGGACTCCGTCGAGGATCTTGAGCAGAAAATTTCTGCGCTGAAGGACTCGCTCGATGCTGCCCGGGACCTGGAAACCAAGCTGAAGGAGGAGCTCCGCGAGGAGCGATCCTTAGTGGCCGGCGCCAACAAAGCAGCCGAGGATTTCCGTCGCATTATCGAGATATGGACCGAGGACTTGGTGTCTTCTGCGTCCGCCATTGACCAGGCGCTGCTGGAGCTGAAGCTGGAGCATCTCATCTACTCCCCGGATCCAAACCTCGCTCACAGCGCCAAGCTCAGTCTCTTCTTCAGGGGGGTCGCGCCAGCTCTTGCAAATCTGCGGGAGAAGATCCCCACGCAGCTCGCCGAGGAGGCGCGCCAGCTGTGCGTGGGAACCATGGAGCGCGTGCTGACGAAGATCGTATACCGCAACCCCGGTATAAACCTCTCCAACGTCCTTCGCAGCTTGCCGGCCGACGCGACATGGAGGCTTTGATGAGCAGGTCGCCCACATCATCGCCAAGGTGAACAAGATCCCAGATGGAGGGCGCACCCGCGAGACTAGGCCTCTTTATCTTTATTTCCTTTTGCTGCTGCGGTCGCCGTGGAACTCATCACCATTGCGACAAGTTATCCTTGTAAGATATTACCTTTATTCGATCGGCGATGCAAAGTCATCTCCCGGCCTTGATCCTCAACTTCGACGCTTTTAACTTTATGCTTCTAGGAGTCTTGCCGGCAAGGAGCCCTTGCCATGAAAGTGCTGAGTGTCAAACTCAAGCAGCACGCTAGCTAAGGTCTTGCCGGCAAGCAACCTCGCCATGGCTTGCCGAACGCACCTATCTTGCCGAAGCGGGCTCAAACAAAACAAGGGCGAACCCTTCGCCGCGGCCCACTTAAGTCGTTGAGCACGCTCGAAAACAAGATGAGGGTGCGGCTACCCACGTAGGTTCCTCCGAGCACAAGTTTTCCATACGGTGAGGTTGTTCAAGGAAAGCAACTTAAAATTTAAAACTTTGAGCTGCTCTCCGCAAGCTTCTCTTCCTTGAACAGCACTGGATGACCTCCACTTCCTTCCCCGCAAACTTGTGCACGAGGAATGTTTCTTTGCTTAAGAGACAAGGGAAGAGAAGAAGGAAAGCATATGGCCTCTCGGCGCTATTGCTTGCTGGATATGCGTGCCGCATTTAAAGATGCCAAATAACTCATGCAAATGGCAAAGAAGAGCATGGGAAAAGGCAAATAATCGCAAAACACGGAAACTTTATTGCTGCACGGGTCTGCGCCCGCTTTGTACAAAGGGTTACATGCAATCGCGCAAAGCTTTTGTACAAAAGGTGGTTGCCGGAGCGGATCACGGCAACCGCGCTTCTACGGGTAAAACTTGCGAAGATGCTCTATGTTCCGTGAGTTACTCATCGGCAAGCCTTCTTCGTCTCGAGCGGACAGCGCGGGCCTCGTGACTTGTCTCACCCGATAAGGGCCTTCCCACTTCGGCCAACTTGTTGGAATTCTTGGCGGACTGAACACGCCAAGAACAAGGTCGCCTTCCTCGAGACTCGGCTTTGACCTTGCGGCTATGGTAGCGGCGCAAGGCTTGCTGGTATCGAGCAGCTCGTCAAAGAGCTCGAGACGCCCCTCCTCGAGGAGCAATCGCCATCTTGTCGCAGCTTGCTCTTGCTCAAGCTCGCTATAGCGAGCACTCGAGGAGATCCGTATACGAAGTTCCGTGGGGAGAACCGCTTCGCTCCATAGACTAGAGCAAAGGGTGTCTGTCCGGTGGCTCGACGGTGTCGCTCGATTGACCAAAGAGCCGCGGCAGCTCCTCTATCCAATTTCTTCCGCGACTTGCGAAGCCTGTCGAAAGTTCTTGTCTTGAGTCCGCGCAACACTTCAGCATTGGCCCTTTCGCTTGACCGCTGCTCCTTGGGTGAGCAATGAAGCAAATGCACCTTGGCGCCAGGGTCTTGGACGATTGCATGAAGGTGCGGCTAGTGAATTGTGTACCGTTGTCGGTGATAATCCGTTAGGGATCCCAAACGGCACACAATCGACCAAGAACTTGACCGCCGATCGTGGCTGTCACCTTTCTCACTGGCTCCACTTCGCCACTTTGTGAACTTGTCGATTGCTACGCATAAGTACTCAAAGCCCCGACAAAGACGGGAAGGGGCCGAGGATATCGAGCCCCCAGACCGAGAAGGGCCAGGATAAAGGGATTGTTTGGAGAGCTTGAGCTGGCTGATGAATTTGCTTTGCATGGAAATGGCACGCTTCACACTTGGTTACTAGTGCCGTTGCATCTTGGAGGGCTTCTTGCCAAAAGAACCCTTGCCGGAAAGCTTTCCCGGCAAGTGCCCTTGCGCCGATGTGGTGGCCACATATGCCTCCATGTATTTCTGCCAGCAGCTTCTGTCCATCTTCCCTGGAGATGCACTTCAATCTGACAACATTGAGCCTTCTTCTGTACAGTTCGTTGTCCATGAACTGGTACATACTTGACTGTCTGGTTACCCTTTCTATTTCTTCAGGGTCGTCGGGAAGTTCTCCGGTTTGCAGGAAACGGACGATCTGCTGCGCCCATGTCGGAGCCCGGGGCTCGACGGCAAGGACTAAAGGCATGAGGGCCGCTGCGGGAACCTCGGCTTCTACGGCAAAGATCTCTGGTTCTGCTGGGGCGAAGGTCCCCGCAAGCTTGCGGGGCAAAGCTTGTCGGGAACACTTGCTTCGATCGCCTGAGATCCGAGGATCGGCAGGAGCAAACTGTTCCTCGGCGTCTGTTGCTGACCTTGGGGACTTTGGCGGCGGTCTCGTGGAGATCCGCCGCAAGTAGTCGCCACGACCAACTTTCTCTTCTTGGTTTGCCCAATTGATGGTGTGACGGAGGGTTGAGTCAACTTGAGTAAGAAGGTCCCTGGTCCCACAGGTAACTTCATTGAGGCGCACTTTGAAAGGCCATCCGCGATTTCATTTTGAGCTCTCGGGACATGCTCCATCTGCAAACCCTCAAAGCGCCCTCAAGCTTCCTCACTTCATCTACATAAGCTTCCATCAAAGGGCTCTGATAGCTCTTGTTAACTTGCCGGACCACCAACTGAGAATCTCCCCGCACAATCAACTTCTTGATCCCGAAGTTCGCCCGCAATCCCGAGGCCGCAAGCAAACCTTCATATTCGGCAAAGTTGTTTGTCGCTGCTCTCTTGGGAAGTGCATTTGATGACGATTTGAGGTGCTCTCCGTCGGTAGCGATGAGTACGACGCCGCACCGGCGCCTTTGCAGCGAGAAGGCACCATCAAAGTACATTACCCATTCACTTGTTGCTTCTTGTACGGGTGTACTCGCCTCTTGAACTTCGCCATCGTGTTGGGGTCCATTCTGCTATAAATTCTGCCAAAGCCCGGCTCAGATGGTTGAAGTACTTTCAACTTGAGCCCAAAGCTCGACAACTCCAAAGGCCCACTCAACGATCCTGCCTGTCGCCTGGGTTGTGCAATATTCTTTTCAGCGGAAGCGAGTGACCATCGTTATCTCGTATACCGGAAGTAATGGCGCAGCTTTCTCGAGGCCATGAGGAGGCCGAAAAGCAACTTTTGTACACCAGAGTATCTTGACCTAGCCCCCTGGAGAAGGGAGCTTACAAAATACACTGGGCGCTGCACCATCTTTTTCCGCACCTCATCCTGTTCCTGCGCAGACTTGCCCTTGTCGGGGCCAGAACTTGCCGGGGCAGTACCCTGCTTGTCGCTGGGCTCACTTGCCGGAGATGCAGCCTCCTCGTCGGACTCCCTCTCCGCTACCAGCGCAGCACTAACCACTTGGTTGGTCGCCGCTAGGTACAGCAGCAACCTCTCTTGTGGTTTAGGTGCGACAAGTATTGGGGTGGAGGACAGGTAACGTTTCAAGTCTTGCAGCGCTGCCTCCGCTTCTGGAGTCCACTTCATGGGCCCTGCCTTCTTAAGAATTTTGAAGAAGGGAAGGGCGCGCTCTGCAGACTTAGAAATGAACCTGCTGAGGGCAGCCACACAACCTGCGAGCCTTCTGACATCCTTGACCCGCTTTGGGGCTTGGATCTGCTCAATGGCCTTAATCTTGTCGGGGTTGGCTTCGATCCCTCTCTGTGACACGAAGAACCCGAGAAGCTTGCCGGAGGGAACCCCAAAGACGCACTTCTCGGGGTTCAACTTTAGCTGTATCTTGCGCAGGTTCTGGAATGTCTCTTCCAAATCTTGAATCAGTGTGTCCTTGCTCTTGCTCTTCACCACGATGTCATCCATGTAAGCTTCCACATTTCTGTGGATCTGTGGCTCAAAAGCAGTATACACTACCCTTGCGAATGTTGACCCTGCATTTTTCAGTCCAAATGGCATGCGTATGAAGCGATAGGTGCCACATGGAGTGATAAACGCAGTCTTCTCTTCATCCTCCTTGGCCATGAAGATCTGGTGATAGCCTGAGTATGCATCAAGAAAGCAGAGTAGCTCACATCCGGCTGTGGAGTCAACAATCTGGTCAATGCGCGGCAAGGCGAATGGATCCTTGGGGCATGCTTTATTCACATCGGTGAAGTCTATACACAACCTCCATTTCCGCTGGCCTTGCGCGCACGACGAATCGGGTTTGCCAACCACGCCGGATGGATCACACCTCTAACTAGGCCTCGCTGCCTCTAGCTTCTTGATTTCTTCGCCGATGAACTCTTGGCGCCCACGGCTTGCTTCCTTACTTTTTGCTTGACGGGCGCGCATGAGGGCAAACGGCAAGCTTGTGCTCAATTACCTTCACAGGAACACCGGGATGTCGATGATTGCCATGCAAACACATCGACATTCGCCCGCAGGAAGGCAACGAAGCCCGCTTCCTATTTGTCGTCAGCGTGGCACCGATGGTGAAGGTACCACCAGTGCCGTCCTCCCTGGCGGACACCTTCTTGGTCGCTGGCGGAGCAGCCATTCCCTTTTTACCCTTGCCGGCGGAGCTCGACGGTGCATCCTCGACAGCAGCGCAACACTCCGAAGGGGTGGTGTTGCCGGAGTGGGTCCCGGAGCGCTTGCCGGATTTGGTCTTCGTCTTCTTTCCCCCGGGAGCTTCAGCGGCAAGTGCATCCTTGTCGGCCGCTGCTGTCGCATCCCGGTAGATCTTGTCGGTACAGATAAGCGCGTCTTTCTTGTCGCCAGGATGGTGATGACGCTTATCGCCCCGCATCTTGAGCACGCGTTGTAAGCGTAATGGGAAGCTGCCATGAACTTGGCGAGCAGACGGCCGAGTATCCCGCCAGTATGGCAACGGAATATCGGCGACGCCGAAGTGACGCGCCGGTCCTGAAGTTGACCTCCCCGCCAAAGGTCACCGCAAGGTGATCTTTCCTTGGGCTTGCTCCTTCCCGGTTGATTCCTTGAAGGAACCGTCTCTTCGAGCTCGCCATCTGGGATTTGGAGTTTCTTGATCACAGCAGAGGAGATCAAGTTCAGCCCGGCCCCGCCGTCAACCAACATCTTGGTGACCTTGAGGTTGCGGATGGTGGGCGATACCAGCATCGGCAAACACCCGACCGCGGTGGTGCGGTCGGGGTGATCCTCAAGATCGAAAATGACGGGCGTGCTGGACCATTTGAGGAGCCTGCGCGACTCCACGGGCGGCTCTGCTGCATTCACCTCACGCGCCCACTGCTTTAGTTGGCGGTGGCAGGTATGCAACGAGGCGCCACCGTCGACGCACAGGACCTCCGTGGCCTTCTGGAACTCCTGTTCACTGTCATCCTCATCCTCCATATCCTCGTCGCCGTCTTCTTCATCCTTGTCGCGGCTCCGAGAAGGTCGATCACCTTGTCGCCGCTTGGCCTTGCCGGGGGGACCTCCCCGACCAACGAACGACCGCTTCTTGCTCGGTTCTCCCCCGCCACCTTGGGCCCTTTCCTTGTCGCGCCTCTCGTACTTGGCCTTTTGCTGCTCGACGAGGTAGTCGACGCGCTTGCAGTTGTAGAGGTCGTGACCCTTGGTGCGGTGGATTTTGCAGTATTGCTTGCCGGGACCGCCCTGCTTGTCGGCTGCCGCCACAGGGGCAAGTTCCTTGCCGGAGTTGCCGGCCTGTGTTTGCTTGGCGGGAGCTTCCTTGCCGGACTTTTCGACGGCAAGCACCTGTTCCTTGTTCTTCTTCTGAAAGTTCTGCCGCCGGCGCTTCCTTGCCGGGGCGGCGTCGTCGGAGTCGCTTGCTCCTGCGCCAGCGTCCTCCCCGGGGAGCCTCCTCCCCTCTTCCGCGCGTGCGCATTTATCAGCCAGAGCATAAAGCTCGCTGACATCCCGGATTTTGGTCATCGCCATCTCTTCACGCATGCGGCGGTTACGCCGCTCGTGTGAACGACCGATAACCGCAGCAGGTGGACGCTGAGGATGTTGTGCTGCACACGGCTGAAGCGCTGGATGTACTTGCGCAGGATTCTCCTTCCTTCGGGCGAATATGGAGGTCACTCTCGGCCGTGTTTGTGGCCGCCGATGAAGGCGCCAACAAACTGATGGCAAAGGTCCGCCCAGAAGAAATGGAGCCCTCCGCAAGTGCATAAGCCAAGAACGAACGTTCGCCTAAGCACGAAGCGGAAGTAGTTCGCTAGAATCTTCGTCGCGCTTCGCAGCCTGCACGCGGCGATAGTGTAGACGCGAGGAATTCCGAGGTGCGTCTTGCCGTCGTACTTCTCCGGCACGTCGGGCTTGAAATTCTTCATGCTGGGCCACTGGACGCGCCGTAGTTCACGGGTGAACGCAGGGCAGCCTGCCGTGTACGGCAAGTCGCCTGGCTCGCCGGGCGCACGTGCATCGACAGTGCTCCCCGCCCTCTGGTCAGATTGTCGCCGAGTCTCTCGGCGGCGCTCGATCGTAGTTCGAGCGTCTTCTTGTCGCCGCTCGTCGAGGACCTGGCGTTGATCCCGACGGGCCCGCGGGTCCGACGATGCCGTGGAGCCGTCGTCGGCGTTGTTCCGGCGGGGCGGCGTCTTTCGCTTCCGCGGCGGGGAGTGCATGGTGGTTGCACCCCCGGCGGTCTGGTTGCCGTTGGCTTTCGTCCTCTCGGCTTTTGTCGCGCCGTGAGGCCGCAGCTGCTGCTGACGGTCGTTGTTGGCGAAAACAACCAGGCTCTGAGATGGTGGCCCTCAGTCCTCGGCCTTGTCGGCGGCCGGGAAGTCGAGAGCATTGCGCTCTTGTGAGCGCTTCAGCGAGTGGAGGGAAGCGAGCGAACGGTGCGAGAGCGGACGCGCTTGGGCTTCTAACGGTGTTAGAAGGAGCAGGTCCCCGGCGTCTTCGCTTTGCCGTGTTCGACGGGGTTTGGGACATCCCGCGAGCCTCCGGCGCGTCCCGGCTCCAGCAGACGGATACCACCTCCTGTGGTATGGCGCTGCTGGGTCGCCGTGCGCTGGGACGGACGTGGGTCCACGGAGGCCGAGGCGCGGTCATCCGCCCTGTCCCTGGATCCGGTGGCGCCGTGAGTACCCTCGCCGGTGCCCACCCTTCCGCTGGCGTCCCCTCCGCCCACCGCCGGCTCCGGTGGCGGCGGGTGAGACGCAGACGGGTCCACGACCCTCGAAGCTCTCGTCTTCGGGGCCATGGCGCGTAATCGGCGAAGTCGCCGACGAAACCGGAGAGGTTGATGAAGAGCGCCGCACGTAACGCCGGATCAGGTCCGCGACAACCTCGACGCCCCTACCGGGCGCGCCAAAGATGTCGTTAGCGCTGATGGGTACGACGACACCTATGGGGCGCGGGACGGCCCTTCGTGTGTTGATGCGAGGCGGAGGATGCCAGAGAGCAGATCGAGGCGATGCAGCCAGCGGCTTTTTACCCAGCGGGCGCGATGGTCGCAGAAACCCTCTTGCTGCTTTGTGTTATATTGCGCTTCGGGGGCCTGGAGAGTAGCTACCCCGAGCGTGCAAGTCGTGAAAGAGTCGAGTCTCGCGAGAGTTGCCAATGATCGGACCCTCCTCTACGTTGTGCACGGGCCTCCTTTTATAGGGCAAGGGGTCACCGACAGGTGTCAACGTAGGGTAGAGGGGTAAAAACGTAAAAGAGGTGGTGGTTGGAACAGTGCGGGAACAGTGCAGCTACTAATGGCATGAGCAAGTGGATTCTACCCACTTTTGACAGAGGGGGACAAGAGCATTAAATGCCCGTCGCCGTCGCCCCAAAAGCTCCCGCCCTTGCGTCTCCGTTTGCCACGGCGATGGAGCCACCACCGTGGAGTGCCACCGCACCCTTCATGCAGCACAGCCACCCACCACGCGTCTCTTGAGAAGGCTAAGGGCGACGCGTGGGCGGATGAGCTGGAGTCTTGAACCTGGCGCAGCTCTCCGGCAAGTACCTTGGGTCTTGTCTTACCGGGCCGGGAGCTTGTCGGGCTCTATAACTTGCCGCTCCCGGGCCTTGCCGGCGCGTATAAGCGCCGAGGCATGTCTTTTGTGATGTGATCTTCTAGTCTCCCCGGCGAGCTCCTCTCGCCAGGGACTTGCGTGAGCGATGTAGTCTTGAGCCTGGAACGGCCTTCCCGGCAAGCTCCTCTTGCCGGGGTCTTAAGCTCTTGTCTTGTACACTTTGTTCTTGAATGGCTTGGTATGGAGCAGGAATGGTCTCCGGCAAGCATTTGGTGGATCCAGCTGTGGGGGGCTGCGGCTGCCCGTGCACAAGTTGGGGTACTGAGGTACCCCTACCTTAGTACACCGACAACGACCTTCTTCCAGAAAATGATTCCCACAAGCTTGACCCAGTCCATGCGCACAGTGATGATCTTAGCACTAAAATCTATCGGCCCCAATCTGGATCAAGTTGTTGGATTCCTTAAATGCTTTCCATGCACGGAGAAGCTACTCATCGAGGTGAAACTTCTTTCCTATTAGTAAACGGTAATCACAACGTAGCTCAATTTTTTCGTATTCCCAATTACGATGACAAGTGTAGTGTTGAAAACTACATCTACGCACTGCACCGAAAGAAATGTTTTTAGTATTTTTTCTCACGTGATCACCTGCATCATTTTTATGCTCTACTACTATAGTAGCCTAGGCTAGTCATAGTGGAAAGTAACTTAGACTACTCCAGTAACTCTATGGTTACCCTAAGGGCAAGTACTACCTCTATCCTGGTTTACTCATCCAATTTTGTAGTATCAAAATTTGACCATAGATTTAACTGACAAAATGTTAATGCATGTCACTAAGAACTATATCGTTGGGTTCATATTTGAACATAATTTCAAATGGTGTAATTTTTAGTGACATGCATTGGCATTTTCTTAGGTAAATCTATGGTCAAAATTTTATACTAAATACGAGGTAGTATTCCCTTCGTCCCAAAATTCTTGTCTTACACTTGTTTAGATACGGATGTATCTAACACTAAAATGTAACTAGATACATCCGTATGTAGACAAATTTAAGACAAGAATTTTGGGACGAAGGAAGTACAAAAGTGGGCTATGTAGGCCAAAACATGTGCCAAATTCACTTGTGATGCATTTGGCATCGATGCGCCTCCATTGCTCACCTGGTGCCCCAATCTGGATCACCTACTTTGCTCTGGTGCCAAATTAACTCACGCAATGAAAAAACACCGCATGGGAGAGAGAGAGGACTGAGGCAATAAAAAAACACTTGTTTTGGAGAGTGAGAGGCTGGTGTAGTTGGTTTGATTGATTTGTTTATACATGTGGGTCTGTGTGCACAGCGGTGCCAACTCTCTCACATCGCAAGAGCGGTGCCAAAATCTTTTGATTTGACATCGATGCATATTATGTGGCATACTTTTGCGAAATATGGCATCGGCCACATAGTGGAAGGCAACAAATGCCCAAGCTCTTCACGTGCTCTAGTTAAATGAGAGGAAACCGAGAGAGAGAGAGAGAGAGAGAGAGAGAGAGAGAGAGAGAGAGAGAGAGTGAAAAAATATCACTAGCCAGCCAACCCTATCGTATGAGCGAATGATATTGGTACCTCTTGATGACACGGCAATCTTATGCAGCCAGCTGCTCTAATATGTTCTCTTCTTTTGCAGATAAAAAAAGACCCGAAAGTGAAAAATGTGCTGCACTATAACAATCTCATCGAATGCCTTGATCTCCATCTAACAGAAATTGAGTTGATCGACTACCGAGGCAGCACATCTGAGATTAAATTGGCCAGATTCTTTGTTCTGGAGGCAAGTATGCTCAAGGTAATGAGGTTTGGCGTTCTCTGACACAATAATGAATGGCGTGCTGATCACCGCAAGCGTCTAAGCCTAAATGACAAAGTCTCCGCAAAAGCTGAATTTGTATTTGAAACATCAAGTGGTCAGAGACTGGAAAACTTATTTGCCCATTAGTGACTTGTCAGGGCGGTGGATTGTAGTTTGTACGATAACGCTGCAGCCACCTAAAGTAACGAAAGTTCTTCCATAAACTTCCTAGTAATTCCCTCTTCCTAGGTGCAGCAGTACTCCTAACATTTGTAATATCAGTTTGAAACTTGTAATATTGCCGTGTCCTATTCCCGCGTTTTCAAAATCCTGCGAATCAAACAGGTCCTGAGTTGGTGATGATCTTGTGCCTCCCATCTTTCACCAATAGCCGTTGGATCTAGATCTGATGCATACAAACCAAGCTTCTCCATTTTGGCAAAAAGATGCCCGCACTTGTTCCCTATTTACAAACAACTCCTTGTCTCTCACAATCAGCCTTATATCTTCCCCACCACATCTAGAAGGCCGTGGAAAAATCTGGCGCGATGGCCGCTGCCGGAGCCGTCCACCCCCAATCTTGGTGTTCCGTGCAATGCACGGGCATCTACGCACGGGAAATTATGTCGAACAAGGCTAGTTGTAAGCAGGCTAGCTGTACAGCCATGATGATAGTTACTGCAGACGGTGAGACTGACTATGGTATGCTGAACACGGCGCCTATACTCAGGTGTCATCTCCGGCGCAGGGTCTTGTCACTTCACCGTGAGGAAGCAAGACGTAATAATTTGACCAGCGGGTATCTGATGCTAGTACTCCTAGAATTACTACATTGGTAGTACTACTACTAGTACTAGTAGCACCACCGTCTGGATTTAGGAGTACTACCACATCCATCTGGATTTTAGTATTTGACTAGCAATATCTAGTAATGCATGTCACAAAAAATGTACTACTCCCTCTGTAAATAAATACATGGTGTTTTATTCCTATCGGCGCGAGAACTTAATGTTTTTTTGCTAACTAGAGTCTTAATAGGATTACATGCAATGAACTAAACACTGCATGTCATGTTTGGTAGTCTCAAGTCATTGAAAGCATGCACGGCCCACATCTCTCATTGGTTGATATGTCACGAAATAAGAAGCAAGGAGGGAGTTAATGCATCGTGCCTAAGTGTTTTGGGATCATTTGGTTTTCGTGATGTGACTTACACAACATTTTTGTTTACATGCATTAACATTTTATTAGTTAACTCAAAGGTCAAAACTTGGTGCAAAATGCAAAGGGGACCAATAAGCCAGTAAACATCAAACTTCTCTTGTTTGTCCCCAACTAGAGGTCCGGTGAGATGACTATACTGCACCGGCACGGAGGGGGGCGCAGCTTCATTGACTTCGACAAGCTGCCTTTGGGTGAATGACCGTGGGCCGGGGTGGCTGGCCCACATATCATACACCAAAGGCAGGTCTGCGATAGAGGCCGAGGTAGTCTGAAATCCTACGCACCTACGCACGCTAACCAAGGGCAAGAGGGATCACTTGAATCGCAAGATCAGTTGACTACTACCTCCGTCCTGGTTTATTAGTCTCCTTTGTAATTTGTGCTAAATTTTGACCCAAGATTTAACTAACAAAATGTTGATGCTTGTCAACAAAAATTATATTTTTGGATTCGTATTTGAACATAGTTTTCAGTGATATAATTTTTAGTAACATGCGTAAACATTTTGTTAGTTAAATCTGTGGTCAAAATTTGACACGGATTACAATGGGGACCAATAAACCAGGACGAAGGTAGTAGAAGCTAAGCTAGACCCATGGAGGTGATGAGCGCGAGCATCAGCCGGCTGTGCCAGATGGTCCACGATGCCGGCCTGCGGCCCGACAACGAGGAACGTCTCCAGATAGTATTGCTTGAGGCCGGCAGGGCGAGGGGCCGCTTGGACGACAACTTCGTCTCCTTGTTCGACGAGGTCCTCGTCGGTTTCCTCGACAAGTTCACCATCGTCAAGAAGCTCGCGGACGACTTTGACGTAAGCCTCGGCCGATCGCCCGAGCTCTCGCAATGCATGCCACCCTCAGCGGCCACTATGGTGATAACCTCTTGACGCCTGTGGTGGCCTGCGATTTGCCGACGTCGCGCCGGAGAATGTCCACCTCGAGGTCGCGCTCGCCGCGCAGTGCCTGGCGCAGCAAGACACCATTGACATAATCACACACGTCTACGAGCATGCAAGAGGAGGACAATAGGACGCTGGCCTTCTTGGACCGCATGGCAACCTTGGACAGCACTGTTCAGAAGCACGTTGAGCTCGCCGCCAACGCCGCTGCTCCTCACACGTCGGTTGGTGACCCGACACACTAGGGCGTGAGGATGTCGTTGATGGATCTGTATGTATTTTTATCTTTCCGTCAAATCCATGTAGTAGTATATGATACTACAGTAATTATCTTACCTTTCACATCAACTTCATAATTTTTGTACGTACTCCATGCATGAGCGGCGCGAACCAAACCTCTCATTACTCTAGGCAAAATCGTTATTTTCTATCTATCGATCGTGCCATGGAGCATAACCAAATTTTACAAATTCTGAGTTCAAAAGGAAAAGCCTGCCGTGTTGGTCGCACCCCATGGTTGGTGCGGCATGCCGCTCAAGCGGGAATCGTCGCGGTGTTGCATTTTCACTTACAAGTGGGATTGTAGTTGAGCAAACCGACTATCGGCAAACCCCAACCCCGCCCACCGCGGGATGGCTGAGAAAACAGGAGGGAGAAGAGATGGCTGTAGCACGGACTCGTGTGGGTGGCATGTGCCGTACTGCTAGACGTGAATGCTAGTTACGGCCCATGCCACCCGACTATATCGAGCCTATATCGAGGTACAGTACGTAGAACAAATTTCCTGCAGTCCGTGCTCAGCACTCCTCTATCTCTCTTCTCTGTCAGCCAGCGGACACGCGGAGCCCATCGTCTGTTTGCTCACATGCGGCCCCACATGTCGTGGGGATTTCTGTGGGCGGCCACGAGCACCTATGGGGCACGGGGGCCCCTTCTAGTCCGGCGAGGGAGCGGAGGGCGTCTGTGAGCAGGTCGAGGTCGGTAGCGCGGGGAGGCGGGTGATCTTTACCCGGCCGGGTCTCTCAGGAGATAAAACCCTCTGCTGCCTTATGTTTCTATTTGATCTTCTGAGAATCTGGCGTATGGCGATGTTGTGGGTGTCGAATGGACCGAACCCCCTCTCGTGCGCATGGGCCTCCTTTTATAGTCTGAAGGGCGCCACAATTGGCAGCGTGGGAAGAGGGGGTAGTAAGGTAAAACGCAGGTTGGTACAACGGTGACCAGCAGTGTCCCCTACCTAACTCGGCGGCAGGGACAAGGGCATTTAATGCCCGTCCGGTCGCTCAACGGTGTAAAAGCGACCGTTAGGTGAGCCACGGTTGCCACGATGGCGTCTCTGTCGACTCCGCTTGCCACCTCGCTCCGCATGGCTGTGAATTGCCTCGACCGTGCCTGCAGGATGTCCCGAGCGACACGTCATGGATCTTGTTGGGCGCGGGGTGGCAACCTTGCGCGCCCTTCTCTTGCGATGCGGCAAGCTTGCGGCTCTGGGGCCTTGTCGGGGCCTGCGTCGCGGCAAGCCCTCTGAGTAGCCTTGGTTGGCCTTCGGCAAGCTCCTCTTGCGGGGCCTTAGTCATCTTGGTTGATACTTTGTTCTTGAATGGCAGTAATAAGTGGCGGAGGGTCTTGGCGGCGTCCGGCAAGCCTTACATGGTAGCTGCGACTGCCGTGCACAAGTTCGAGGTACTAATGTACCCCTACTTTAATACACCGCGAGAGCCCGGGCTGGGCCATACTGCAGCGCCAGGCGTTGTTGGGCCAGGCCCAAAAGCGATTACGGTCATCGCGGCCTGGGTCCACGCGATCGGACTCCGTGTCCACCATGTCCTCTCATAATGGCAGCGTCGATTCTGGCGTCGTGGGAGGCGTGGGTGGTCGCGCGATTTGCGGCGTCCGCCCCTTTGATCCGCAGGCGGGGAGGTCATTTCACTGTCATGCAGCCGCCTCCCGCCACCACGGCTCCCATGCCGCGTGGGGTGCGTGGGCGGCGAGGTGAAACCGAGCCGTCCGCAGGCGGAGGTGGTGGGCCGGCCCGCTGCTCTGCCCTCCCGTGCTCCGATTGGCTGGCCAGGCGGCCGAGTCCCCGCCGCTCCTTAAAAAGGCGGAAGGGGGCAAAAATCTCGCACTTCCTCATCTTCTCTTTGCTTCAACCGCTACTCTTCCTCCCTTACGCCATGGAGGAGGAACCCTGATCCTTCAGCGGTGGCAGCGAGGGTCGCTTCGGGCAGCGCGCCTCTCCTATCCGACTTTGTGGTGGCGGAGCCAGCCACGAGGGGAGAGGGAGGCGAGGCCGTGAACGAGGTCGAGGGCAGTCAGGCGCTCGGGGAAGAGGCGGCAGGCGGTCGCCACCTCCGCCTCCGCCAGCAGCTCCTCTCCTCGGCCGGTCCACACGGGGCGACCGTGGGAGTTCTTCATCAAGCTCTTGCCGAGCACCTCGTCGCCGCCTCGGCTTCGGCCCGTTCTGCGCGCGATGGTACGGACCCGCTTCGAGATGTTGGAGTTGCGCATGAGGGCTGCGGGATCAGCGACACTCGAGTTAGTGTCGTATCCCCAGCCCTCGGCGTGATGTACTTCGATCGAGGTGGAAGGCATTCGCCCGCATCCACAGCTTGGCGGGGTTCACCCTCCATTTTAAGTTAATGGAGGCGACCTTCTCGCCGTCAAGGTCTTCGAGACTCGGCACCGGGCGAGATGCTGCGTGGACAGCTCCTACGATAGCGAAGACTCCCCCTCGAGCGAAAGTGACGAGGAGGAGAGCGACAGCGATGACGACGGCGGCGGTGAGTCCGACTAGGCGTCGGTCGTCACCTCGCGCGCCACGGGCGACCCCATCATCCGGGTCGCCGGCCTTCTGAACTCCCCGGGGCCGTCTCCTTGGGCGGCTGGCATAGGGAGGCTGCGGAAGAGGAAGAGGGGTGGCGGCAAGGCCGTCAAGTCGGAGTACGAGGGCGAGGTGCCTTCGACAGCGTGCTGACGTCCCGCCACCCCGTCTTCGAGCTCTGCTTCCGGCGCCTCCGTCTCCGCCAAGCTCCTGGCTGGCCCCGGGGTGTTCTCTTGGTGTCTTCTGGCGCCCGTAGCTCACCTAGGCGCCCCTTTTGCCCTTCCCGGCAAGCTTCTCTTGCCGGGACCTCCTTGACCTACCTCCTGGAGAGAGAAACAGGAGAGGGATTACGTGCATCTTATCTTCTTAGTTTGTAAGCCTTCGGGCTTTAGCTGCATTTAAAACTTGTAATCCTCTCTTTCATGTTTTTATCCTCTATGGACTTGTATTGGAATGGGATGTTTTTAATGAAAAGAGGGGGATGCTTGCCGGATTCCGCCCTTTACTTGATCCTGTGCCTTGTATGTTTCCACCCTATGCTTCGAGGGAACTTGCGGGCGCAAGCACACTTGCTGAGTGCGGAACATCAGCAGCCTGCTGGCGGTGCTGTTTCTGGCAAGAAACCTTGTCGGGCTAGTTGCAGCGCACTTGTTTTGTTGAGCGGACTCGAAAACAAATCAAGGGCGCAACTTAGCCACGGTTCGGCTCCTCCGCGCACGGGTTTTCCCATACAAGGCATGCTCGTCCAAGGACACGGCCTTGCATCCCCCGGTCCATAGGAGGATGCATGAAGAGGGATGAAAAACTTATCTGATATCTCAGCTCCCGGTAACTCGGCTTGCGGGATCTGAGAGCCAGCGCCCTTTTCCTTTGTTCTTGCCGCCCGGCATCACAGCCCCGGCGACTCGGCTATTCTTGAGGAACTTTGGTGCTCGCAGCCCCGATCAACGCCGGTTTGCGGGGCCGGCGCCGTAGCGCCGCTATACCTTTTCCTTGCACTGTCATTCCGAGTTATGAGAATAACTTAGACAGCGCTGTAATAAGTTGCTTTTATAGCGTAATTTAGCGTTGAGAGCGGCGCAATGCGGTGTTTCGTCCTTGGTATGTTTATACTCTACGCTTTTTAGGGAACTTGCCGGCGCATACACGCTTGCTGAGTGCGGAGCATCAGCAGCCTGCTGGCGGTGTAGCCTCCGGCAAGAAACCTCGTCGGGCTTAGCTACGGCGCGCTTTCATTGTTTGAGCGGGCTCGAAAACAAATCAAGGGCTCAACTTAGCCATGAGTCGGCTCCTCCGCGCACAAGTTTCTCATACAAAGGACGCCCCACGGCAAGGCTCGCCATGTTACCTCCTCTACCCTGTTGTACCCCTTGTATGTTCTACCCTACGCTTTTAGGAAACTTGCCGGCGCTAACACACTTGCTGAGTGCGGAACGTCAGTAGCCCGCTGGCGGTGTTGTCTCCGGCAAGAAACCTTGTCGGGATAGTAGAGGCACACTTTTATTGTTGAGCGGGCTCGAAACAAAGCAAGGGCGCAACTTAACCACGATTTGGCCCCTCCGCGCATGGGTCTTCCATACAAGGGGCGAACGTTCAAGGAATGTAACATAGAGATTTAAAACTGAAAATGCTCTGTACTCAAACTTGGGCAACTTAGCTTTTTCATCTTCTGTTCTTCGGCGGGGCCGCACTCCTCCCCGGATATCCTCCCTTGTACGTTTTTTTTCTCCCACGCTTTCAGGGACCCTTGGTATAAACACACTTGCTGAGTGCGGAACATCAGCAGCCCTCCGGCGGTGTTGCCTCCGGCAGGAAGAACTCGCCGGACTAGTTGCAGCGCGCTTCCATCGTCGAGCGAACTCGAAACAGATCGAGGGCACAACTTAGCCACGATTCATCCCCTTTGCGCACAGGTTTTTCGTACAAGGTATGGACTTTCAAGGAATGCGACTCAAAAACTTCGAAACTTGACCGCTCTCTTCGCCCTACTGGCCGGTAGAGCTCGATGGCACGTCCTCGACGGCGGCGCAGCACTCCGGAGAGGCGCGCTTACCGGAGCAGGTACCAGAGCCGTTCTCGCCGGGCTTGGTCTTTGGTGAAGTTATCTTTGCCTTCTTGCACTTGCCGATGGAGCTCGATGGCGCGTCCTCGACGGCAGCGCAGCACTCCGGGGAGGTGCGCTTGCCGGAGTGGGCGCCAGAGCTATCCTTGCCGGGTTTGGCCTTCTTCTTCCCCCGGGGAGCTTCGGCGGCAAGTGGCTTGCGCTCTGCCGCGGCTGCTGCTTCCCGGTAGATCTTATCGGTGCAGATAAGCGCATCCTTCTTGTCTCCTTGGACAGAAATGACACTTATCGGACCAGGCATCTTAAGCACGTTGTAGGCGTAGTGAGAGGCTGCCATGAACTTGGCGGCGCGGGGCGGCCTAGTATCCGTTGTAGGCGCAACGGGATATCAACAACATCAAGCGTGACTTTCTCTGTCACGAAGTTCAGCTCGCTGCCAAACGTCATTGGCGGTGTGATCTTCCCCTTGGCTTGCTCCTTCTCGGTTTATTCCTTGAAATGTACGGTTTCTTGAGCTCGTGTCGAGATTTGGAGTTTCTTGAGCACTGCGGAGAAATCAGGTTCGAGCGGCCCGCCGTCAACCAACATCTTCGTGACCTTGAGGTTGCGGATTGTTGAGTGAGACCAACATCGGCAAGCACCCGACGCGGTGATGCGATCGGGTGATCCTCAACGTCGAAGGCGATGGGCGTGCGGACCACTTGAGAGGCTTGCGCGACTCGGCGGACGGTTACTGCTGCGTTCACTTCGCACCTTGCTTGAGTTGGCGGTGCGAGATGTGCGAAGGCGCCGCCGTCGATGCACAACACCTCTGTTGCCTTCTGAAACTCTTGGTCATCAGTCTCATCTTCCTCCATTTCATCATCCTCATCTTCATCTTCATCCTTATCGCGGCCACGGGGAGGCCTGTCTCCTTGCCGCGGCTTGGCCTTGCCGCGGTGCCCTCCCCGGGCGGGAGGTTTCTTGCCGGATCCTCTGCCGCCTCCCTGGGCCCTCTCCTTGTCGCGGCGCTTGTATTCAGCTTTCTGTAGCTCTGCCATCTGCTCCACTTTCTTGCAGGTTCGGAGATCATGGCCCTTGGTACGGTGGATCTTGCAATACCGCTTGCCGGGGCCATCCTGCTTGTCGGCGGCTACCACGGCCTCGCCGGAGTCATCGGCTTTGGCCTTGTCGGAGCTGCCTCCTTTGCCGGAATGCTTGACCGCTAGCACATCCTTATCTTTTCTCTTCCTGTTGTTCTGCCTCCGGTTCTTCCTTGCCGGGGTGGCATCCTCACTGTCAGATCCCTCTGCTCCCGCGATCTCTCCGGGGATCTTCCTCCCCTCCTCAGCCCGTGCACACTTGTCGGCTAGAGCGTAAAGCTCACTGACGTCTCTAATCTTGCACATCGCCATCTCCTCCCTCATCCTGCGGTTGTGCACGTTCTGATGGAATGCGCTGATAAAAGCGGCAGGGTGGACGTCGGGGATGTTGCGCTGCACCTGGCTGAATCTCTGTATGTACTTGCGCAGGGGCTCTCCTTCCTTCTGGACGAGCAAATGCAGATCGCTTTCCTGGCCATGGGGTTTGTGGCCGCCTGTGAAGGCGCCGACAGACTGATGACACAGGTCCGCCCATGAAGAGATGGAGCCGTCCGGCAAGTGCATGAGCCAAGATCTGACGTTGGGTTTAGCACCAGTGGGAAGTAGTTGGCAAGGATCTTCTCGCCGCGTCCTCCGGCAGCCTGCACCGCAATGGTGTAGATGCTGAGGAACTCCGACGGATGTATCCTGCCATCATACTTCTCGGGCACATCGGGCTTGAAGTTCTTGGTCTTGGGCCACTGGACTTGCCGCAGCTCACGGGTGAACGCAGGGCAACCTGCCGCGTACGGCAAGTCGCCTGGCTTCCCTGGCGCATGCATGTCGACAGTGGGCCCAGCGCGCTGGTCAGATTGACGTCGCGCTTCCCTTCTGCGCTTCGTCTTGGTGCGGCGTCTTCGTGTTGTCGTTCTTGGAGAAGCGTGGCATTGATCGGCGAGTTCGCGGGTCGGCAGCGATGGAGTCGGCGTCAGGGTTGGCCCGGCGGGGCGGCGATCTTGGCGCTCGGGGCTGGGAGTGCACGGAGGTGGCACCCCCAGCGGTCTTGTCGGCGCCGGCCTGTGCCTGGGTGCCTTGCCGGGGCTTCGACGTGCTCGGTCGCCGGGGCTTGTCGCCGTTGGCGAAGCCGATGAGGCTGTAAATGGTCATTCTCCAGTCGTCAATCTTGTGCGGCGTTGGAGGGTAATCTAGAAGCAGTTGGGCTCGGGCCAGCGCTTCCTCTCCTGTCTTGGGTGGTGGTGGCGACGAGCGGCGCGAGGAGCGGGATGTGCTCGGACTCCCAACTGGATTGGGAGGAGCAACAGCCCGCCCGGGCGACCATACCTCGCTTGCGCCAGCATGCTGGCGTGCATGCTGGCCTCGAACGTCCCGCGACCCACCAGCTTGGCCTTGCTCCAATGCAAGCACGGTGCTAGGAGCACCGGGGCGTTGTTGACCTTGCACCTCACAGGAAGGTGCGGCGTCTGCCGACGCCCGATGCTTGCGGGGCCTTGTTCTTGGATCTGGTGACGACGTGCGTCCCACCGTCGGCGCCCGTTCCTCCGCCGGCGTCCACTCCACCGCCCGCTTGCTCCGGCGGGGGTGGTAGGATCGATGTAGACGGAGCGGCCACCTCTGAAGGCTTCTTTTTTGGTGGCATGTTGATGAAGGCGTTGATGTAGCACGCGCGGAGACCGGATCAGATGCTCACGAACTCGACGCGCCCCCTACCTGGCGCGCCAAAGATGTCGTGGGGATTTCTGTGGGCGGCCACGAGCACCTATGGGGCACGGGGGCCCCTTCTAGTCCGGCGAGGGAGCGGAGGGCGTCGTGAAAGCGGATCGAGGTCGGTAGCGGGGAGGCAGGCGATCTTTACCCAGCCGGGGCTCTCCGGGAGATAAAACCCCTCTGCTGCCTTATGTTTCTATTTGATCTTGCTCGAAATGCGGCGTATGGCGATGTTGTGGGTGTCGAATGGACCGAACCCCTCTCGTGCGCATGGGCCTCCCTTTTATAGTGCGAAGGGGCGCCAGCGGTGGCAGCGTGGGAAGATGGGGTAGTAAGGTAAAAGCGCAGTTGGTACAATGATGACCAGCAGTGTCCCTACCTAACTCGGCGGCGGGGACAAGGGCATTTAATGCCCGTCCGGTCGCTCAACGGTGTAAAAAAGCGACCGTTAGGTGAGCCACCGGTTGCCACGATGGCGTCTCTGTCAGCTCCGCTTGCCACCTCGCTCCGCATGGCTGCGCATTGCCTCGCCACGTGCCTCTAGGATGGCCCCAGGGCGACACGTCGTTGGATGCGCTGGAGCGCAGGGTGGCAGCCTTGCCGCGGCAAGTGCCTTGCCGCGGCCCTTCTCTTCTTGATGCGGCAAGCTTGCGGCTGCGGGCTGCTGCCGGGCCTTGGCGTCGCGGCAAGTCCCTCTGAGTAGCCTTGGTTGGCCTTCCCGGCAAGCTCCTCTTGCCGGGGCCTTAGTCATCTTGGTTGATACTTTGTTCTTGAATGGCAGTAATAAGAAGTGACGGAGGGTCTTGGCGGCGTCCGGCAAGCCTTGCCGCGGGGCGCTGCGACTGCCCGTGCACAAGTTCGGGGTACTAATGTACCCCCTACTTTAGTACACCGACACCACATGTCAGTGAAAACGCAAGCGGACCCACTGAACCTGCACATCTTTCACCTCGACGTGCTGGTGATGAAAAACAAATCCAAGAAAGATCTTCAGTGGCCGCTTTTGGAGTTACTCAAGAGTAGTAAGATTCTATTTACAGTTTAACCCAAGATGCACATCTCATGGCTTCAACTACCACTCTATTTTCTTTCATGACACGACCTGGATGCTGGATGTCCCACGTGTCGGCAAAAGGAGGAAGAACACGACCAAATCTTCGGTTGTGCTCTCGGATTAGACTAGTTGTGCTAACTTAAAAAATTTATTGTGTACTCCCTCCGTTCCAAAATACTTGACTTCCATTTATCCAAAAATGGATGTACCTATATACTAAAACATGTCTAGATACATATATATTTTGACAAATAGAAGGCATGTATTGTGCAACGGAGGGAGTAGAATGGATGTATGTTTTTGTATTGGGAAGAAGAGTACATCCTTATATTGATAGAGCACAATTTAGTAGATGTTCTATCACTTTTAGCTAGCACAGAGGCTATAGATGAGATTAGTGCACTTGTTGATACTCCTACTTGGTATGCGTGTTGCTGCTTAGGCCTTGAGAAAAAAGCGGACGGAGGAGTACTAGAATAGAGGCTAGACATGTGATTAGATGCGAGGAAGCAACGTCTACTTCTTTACACTCGAAGAAGAAAGAAGCACGCAAGATCGAGCCTCCGTAGATCAACAATGAATGCATCGAGAAGGCACTAATCCAACTTACAGGAGTAGTAAAATGTATTCTTGTGGTTCTTGTTTTCTTTGGTCTTGCTTTTCTAGTCAAAATTATTGTTGGAGTTCGTGCAAAACGGAGGTCCATTTGGGGTCGTGCGTTGCAGTTGGCCTTACAAGTGGGACCGCAGTTAAGGAAACCGACTATCGGCAAACCCTCACCTCGCCCGCCGCGCGATGGCTGAGTTAGGGAAATGATGAGGTTGAAGAGATTGCTCTAACACGGACTCCAAGAAATATGGTGTCAGATGGAAGTCGTGCTGGTGGCGTGTGCCGTACTCCTGGACGTGAATGCTTGTTCTGGCCCATGCCACCCTACTACTCCTACTACTTAGTAGTATATAGTACTACTAGTATCAAGGATTCGAGGTGCTGGTTACGTAGTACAGTATGGCTACAGTAAAAACACCCGCACGAGGCGCGAAGCATGTGAAGCTAGTACAGATAGTGCACTACTACTGTTGATTGGCCTCATCCGATAACCTGTTGCAATGCACGTACAATTATGTATTCAGAAAATATTTTTTTGCCTCGTCGCACCACTCACTCACACAAGCAACTCGAAAGCCATTCATAAATTTAGTAAGTTTATCACAGGCATATCATTTTATTACATACAACAGGTCATCAACCCACATCGACAATGAGGATACATTATAAATAAAGTTTTCACCACACAACAAATAACAAGCAATGAAATGAACTTCAACTCAACCATTCCTCGGTGTTGGAAACGCTTGCTTTGAGCCACAAGTGATTCTCTGGGACGGGCCATCCATTGTAGATCTAGAGACCAACGCAGGACTGATCATCCAGGCTGAAGCGGCCTACTATATCAGTACTAGGGTAGGGAACCACCCAAATGTCCGAGGTATAGACACAGTTGCTTCTCATAAATGGTAGTAACGTTGTGTCAACAACAGTTGGATCGCCTTTCACCATCATTGGATAGTTTTGTCCAAGGAAGGGCGAGTTTTCTCCAAGACTATCAATTCTGTACCACGGAGAAGGAGTTGGCGCTAGCACACTAGTATCCATCCCGAATACCATGCAACAGGTGTTGGAATAGGTCCGGATAGTGCGACCATGGGAGACTACACCTGCTTCCTTAGCAGTAACATCATCAGTGGGCTGTATACACACGAGAAGAGGTGATCTATCGGAATTAGTTGCCAGGCGCCAAATAGTATATGGGCGTTGCTCGTCCTCATGCTCGTGATCATCACCATCATCATCTCCCCCTTGGTTATAAAAATCTTCAAGTATAGGTGGTGGAATGTTCACAGGACCTTGGAAATACAAGAAGAAGGTTAATTAGTAAGGCTGGCCATAGTGGGGGTAAACATAAGTAGTATCATGCACTTGGGACTTGCAAACATGCTTATGTGGCAGGCAATTAAAGAAGAGAGAGATGGTTATAGTAACATACGTAGATACCATAACATAATAAATGTGATGCTACTATGTGTCATGCATGGCAATAAATGAGACCATCTATGATACTAATCTAAGATACTATGCACTATAGAGGTAGTAACCTAAACTAGTAACATATGCATGTTACTAGTCTAAGTTACTCCCCACTATGACCAACCTAAAGGAAAACTTGCTAACCCGCATGCATGTGGATGAAACAATTATAATTACAGTGGAAGACAAACGTACCGAAACAACGAGGATGCCATAAAAAAACAGTGCCATGAGTGGTGGCAGCAAACACAAGGCCCTCGTATTGAATTGCATCACAGTACTCATCCGTGTACAAAAACTGATTTTTGAGAAATATCCATCCAGTCAAACCACTGACGACGGCAACAAGCTTGTCGAAGATAGCAACAACTTCATGGTTGTTGTAATTCCAAGAGCGGTTGGGGACTCGAGAAATTGCTATCTTACATGAAGACAGTCACCATGATTGTATTTGAGCGTGCGTACAATACCGGTGTGCTCAACCTCTGGGCAGTCTGCTGAGATTTTTGGAAGTGGAACCCAGTCACGAGTGTACACATTCACAAGTTCCCACTCGCACTTGGACCCAATTTAAACAAACCAATCTCCATTTGCGCCTACCCAAGCCTTGCCCTCAAGCGGTGGCATCTTAACATCATACATATCATTATCAAGCGACATCAACTTGCACAAGGCGAGGCCTCCGTTGTGACGGCGCTAGTCATCAGGGTCACGGTGAAGAAGATAGAGGAGATCAAACCGCTCCTTGACTCTTGGGTTCCTTGTAATGAGTTATTAGTTGAGTCGAGAATGGGCTTGAACGAACCTGCCATGCTAGCCGAGGTGATGACGTCGCACCGATCAATGAGTTCCTCCACCACGTCATCTTTCAGATCGGGGCAAGAATAACGGGGTCGTTTCCGTCCTGTTCCCTCCATGGAGAAGACGATCGAACAATGGCAGAAGAAAGGGTGAAGGGTTGAAGGAAAATGGAGGAGGGAGAGGAAGAGCGTGCGACAGCAGTTCCAAATCGAGAGGGAAAGGCGAAGAGTCGATGGACGGTTGCCAGTTTGCCACGGTTCACGAAAGGGCGCCTCGGCCTACACGTCGCTTCGGAAATACTCCTACTACTCGCCGTCGTCTCACTGATATGTGGAACGGGACCACATGTCAACGAAACATGGTGTGTAATTTCTCGTGCAAAATGCGATCTGGCCGCATTGGCCCGAGGTGCCGCATTAGTTATCGACCTTTATTTTTTTAATGGCATGCCGTTCAGTTTTGGAGCACGACTAACTGGTACTGTACGCATAGAAAATATAAACTACTCTACCACTACTCCACCTCCAGTACTAGTAGTATAAAGAAGATATATAGGCTGGAGCTTCAGCGCTTTCTTGCCAAGGGCCGCCCACTTGCTTCTCACACTACCACCCTCTCTCCAGATCTAAAAAAGACGGCCCCTCTCTCCCTCCTTACCGGTGGTCACAGATCCGCCGGGGAAGAAAAGGACATGCAGCGTTGACGCACTTGTCGTCGGCGAGCGAGGTCACGATGCGACGACAAGGCCGTCCTCTCGGACCTAAGCGCCCAGCAGGATCGCTGCCGTAGTGTGTGCGGAGGACGACGACCATGAGCGAAGCCACTTCCTGCCGACCCTCAGGTATGCTACCTCTTTTAGAACCATACCCTTGTTCTATTGCCCCATCTGGCACGTTGTTGCATGTGGATCTTTTTCCACTCCACCATCTTCCCAATTTGCTATCCTCTCTTTCTGCTGCCCACGAGATTTAAAACCATAATTTGCACTATTAAAGGAAACCCTACTTCATGCAGACTAATGCATGTCTGGGTTGAATAAGGAAAGGAAGGGAGACTGTACTGTCCCAGAGAGTAGGCATCAAACCCGCATCTAGATTGAAAAGGGGAAAATTAGTAGCTAAGGAACGAGCCTCGTGTCTGTTGGTTGAAGAAGGGTAGAAAGGCATGACAACGCAATAGAGAATGACCAGGTTGATTGGTTTGTTGTCCTCACATAGGAAAAGGTGGCTAAAGAGAACAAAAATGGGACGTAATCCACATATGCTGCCTGGATATTTGTTGCTCTGGGCAACCATACCTCCCTCACCACTCTGCGTCTGTGGAGCTACATCGTACTGGTGCGCCCACTGTCCGAATGGGCCTCCCATGCTCTTATTGCCACTTTTTTTTGCTGTTAGTATAACGCCAGCAATCAAGTCAAGCAATGCTACTGCCAAAGTGATGCCACATTTAACTAATGCCGCTCTCAGTCTAATGCCACAGATAAATTTAAGCAGTGCCATTTAATGTCACTGGATCATTTCAGGGTTAGCTGTTGATTGTGGATGTATTAAAGATTTTTCAGCTAAGGCATTCTAATGCTGTTGCACAACCAGTATACCAACGATGAATATTGTTACTACCTTCAGATTTTTACACTGTTAATGCTTATAGATTACATACCTCACTTTCATGAGATAAGTTAATTTTTTGTACAGTGTCACCAAAATGCCAAGGTGCTAATGCCATTTTATTTTGGTTAAACTGCACAGACAATTATGAAGACAAGAGGAAAGGTCAAGAGTGGGCACCTCCTCCTCCGGCTGTTCTCTTGATTCGTTCGATCAAGTTTTTATGTTTGATCGATTATCAAGATTGGGATAGCAATTTTTAAGGTCCCCCCGAGTTCGAAGTCATATTTACCTTGGCGGTACATGGTTTGCAATTTTTTATACTATCATTAGTTAATAATGCTAGTTACCTTCAGACTTCTGTATTTGGTTTAATGCTCATGCATAGCTAGTATACCAATGCTGAAACTTGTTACCTTTACATTTTGTATTGTTAATTCTTATAGAAACCTTCAGTTGCTAGAGTTTATTGAAATCTGTTCAGTAAAGCCATTGTATTGTACCCTGTAATAAACTAACTACTCTACTGTTGCACTAGCCACTGGATTAGTGTATATTTGTAGTATTTGAATGGTGTTGCATTAGCGTATGGACATAAATTAAGTGTGGCAAGCTTTCCCAGATATGTGCTCAAGAAAACTACTACCTATTTTTCTAAATACTAGACGTTTGGGTACTTTAAATTGAACCGCGAAAACATCTTATATTAAGGAACAGAGGGTATAGAGTTCACTCAAATTATCCCAGTAAAGCTAGTCACACCTTTGTGAAAATTAATGTTCATTATGTTATCGGAAGAGGTCTGTATGTTTGTCTCTAATGCCTGTCTACTACATACCCGACATGATGATGTAAAGTATAAGTCATTCCCTTTTCTACAGTGTCACTAAATTGTCAAGGCGGTGATGGCATTTTATTTTAGTAGAACTGCACAAAATTTTCTTAAAAGAAGAGGAAAGGTCAGGAAAGGCTCAGTTTTTCAGAAAAAACTATGTATGCCTTCCTGACATCAGCCGTTGTTGCTTTATTTATTCCTTCAAACAGGTGGTTAGAAACAGTCTTGCTACCTTTTCCCATTAAGAAATTGGAATGCTTATATTTGTGAGTCTATGCTTCAACTAGTGCCACTTTTATAGTAATCACACTTTCAATATCTATGCAAACAGGGATGCTCGATTGTAGTGGAGCTGCACAAAAATTCCAACTGGTTTGACATTAGGAGCATGTTTTCTTTCCAAACCTTTATATCCAACTGGTGGCACTATGAGTTGTTCATTACGAAGGTACATGGTTTGCTACTATCTTGGTACTCTTTTTGTACTATCATTAGATAGTAATACTAGTGGTTTGCATGTGAATTTATTGGCAGGGTGGACCTACAATGGAGGTGCAGGACAAGATTCAATGATTGGATGCTCAATTTTGGTTGTATCGATTTCACCTCTTCCATCACTGTGAACATGGTGTGGTATATGTTTACTAGCTGCTTGCTATTTGTGCAGACAGAGATGTCTGCCCGTTCCTATTTGGCAAACAAGCAAAGTGTCCGCAATTTTGGTTGAACTGCACACAAGAGAATAGTATAGTCACTGCATGTAGTGCCATTTGAAAATAGACACAAAGATTGGATAGTCACTTCATGGACTGCAGAAAAGTAGTACTGTACTATTTACTGGCCAACACTTGGTGCTTCATTGCTTTGGTCTGATTATACAATGGGCATCATTTTCTCTAAGTTAAAGTTTGTATTCTGAAAATAGTCTCGTGGTGTGATCGAGAGAAGACCAAATCATATTGTAGTGGACGTTCCTCCATCATGTGTGGTTCATTCTCATGGTTCTAGCTGTTGGTGAAACCACTTACATTTGCAAGAGGAATTGTAGACTTCACAAACAAATTTGTCTTTCAGTCTGTACTGAATGTTGGCCAAGAGAAGCATCCATGTTAGTAGGAAGAACAGATGTTTTTTCTAGATCTTTGCTTTTGGAGCTACATATTTGTATATGATCTGTGAATCATTGAGATGCATTAACATGTTGATCTTATGTATGGGAATCGTACTAGTTAGTTTTAGTTGTGACGCAAGATCCGAAGTGGCTGATCTTTGCTTTTGGAGCTACATATTTGTATATGATCTGTGAATCATTGAGATGCATTAACAGTTACTTATTTCAGTTCGCCCAGTGTTTACAAGTTACTGATCGATCACTAGCTAGCCTACAAATGCGCTCTTGGCAGTTTTATTTGCGATGCAAGATGCGAAGTGGCAGTTTTTTGAATAAAAATGCCTACCTCTAAAAAACTGACAAGCTACACTATCAATCCTACACGGATAAAAATGCCTACCTCTGAAGAAACTGACAAGCTACACTATCGATCCTACACGAATAAATAGCAGATCACACACGTACTACCTCCTTTCCGGTTTGCAGGGCTCAATTCAAGAAACAACCTACTCGATCCTACACAAATAAATAGCGGATCACGCATGTACTAGTACCTCTTTTCCGGTTTGCAGGGCTTAATTCAAACCTCTCACAAACCAAGGTACTCCCTCCGTCCGGGTTTATTAGTCCCGTGAGCAAAGCAGCAAGACCAAGGCATGGCAATAATTAACGGCATGCAGAAGTTTAAGCCTAATTAATTCTAGCGATTTAAGTGGCTGCATGCGTGCCCTCGGCTGCGACTCGTTGCATGCTACTTCGCGTACTGCCTGCGAGCGATTCTGAGTGGCTGCATGCAGCCGGCCGTAATTAAGGCAGCTAACTGATGCGAAAAAAGATACACTTTAATTGTTGCGGGCTTTTTAAATCCGTGAAATCATTATTGACAAGGAGGGAGATGATTCGAGTGCACTCATTTGACCGCCATGCCGGCGTGCGACCCAGACGGGACGGGACGACACAGTCATAATTTCAGTTTCCCTAGTTTTCCACGGCAAGCTGGCGCGCTAAGCCATTATGCATTGAATTCCGATGACCGTCGCGCTACATTCCCCCTATAAGTACTGTTTCCCGGCCTTCTCTAGTGCCACCGTGACCCAACTCGCCATATCCTCATAAGCCCCCACCGGCCCGACGTCGCTCGCCACGTCTGCCATGCCCCCGCCCGTCCGCGGTAGGCGACGCCGGAACTAGTGTTTGGTTTTTCACCGGAAGGTAGACGGAGGGAGGAGGCATTCTATCTGTCTTTAGATGGCAATGCGCAGATCGAGGAGTTGTTGGAGCGTGACCGCATGGCGGAGGAGCAGGAGTTGTTGGAGCGCGACCGCCTAGCGGAGGAGCAGCGTATCGCCGATTTGCGTCGCCAGCGGGACATGGAGTAGCAGCGCACCAACACTCTAAGTCGTGAGCAAAGCGCCCGCAACTGGGCCGACTACATGGAGGCCGGCGCCCGGCAAATAGCCCTGGAGGCTATCTGGCACGCACGCGTTCGCGACGCCGATTTTTACTACCAGCTCATCAAGTGGGTTTCCCGCTTGGAAGCCGAAGCTTCGGTGGACCACGCCAGCATGGAAAGGGCCAACGCGCGCGAGCAACGCGCCCTATCGCACCTCTGGCAAGTCCGAGGCGAAGCGCAGGACGCTGGTGCCAGCGTTTAGCGTGTACCGCCGGCATCGTCTAGTTAGCTAAGAGTAAGTTCGTACTTGTCTAGTGGGAGTAGATAGTTAACTTGGCTATGATGGTTGTCAACGTGGAAGTTCAGTACTCTATATGTGGATAAGACTTGTTACTTTGCTCTGAATGTTGAACTTTCCGTTTGAACGTATGGAATGGGCTTTTATTTTTTTAAATGGGTTGTATTTGTCCTCCACGGGTTTAGAGGCTGACTTGTGGGCCTAGCACGTTGACGCGTACACAATTAGGAGATGATTGTACGTGGAGAGGATGACAGCAGGGACCCGCCAAGGTCATGGCAGTACGCAAGCAAGTGCCTCCCTAGTTCAAGCCAATAAAAAAATGGCTCCTCCTAGTGGATTTCTGACTCTGGGTCCCATGCCATTCTCAACGTAGTCAATAAACGAGAGAATTACTGTGAGCGGTGACACGAGGGACCCAACAGATCGCCCAGTTATTTTTGTTTTGGGTTAATTTGATAAATGCCTCCGAGAAATGCCACTGCAATTTCAAAACTTTGAAAAATGCCATTTCATGCCATTTCTAGTGGCATTTTTTGAAGTCTGGAGTGGCGTTTTTCAAAGTTCGCAAACTGCAGTGGCGTTTTTCAAAGTTTGCAAAAATTGCAGTGGCATTTTTCAAAGTTTGTAAATTGCAGTGGCATTTTTATGAATCGCCATAATTGTAGTGTCATTTATCTAATTTGTTTTTGAGACGGAAGCAGGGTGTCAACTGGGCTGTGCGGGACACTCTGGCCTGTCTAGACAGCCTTTTCTTTTATGTTTACCACAGACCAGGCCAGTAGTTTTTTTTCTTTTCGAAAATGGCTAGCCTAGTTTTTTTGTGATTTGTCAAGTAAGTCACATTATCAGGCCTGCTGGGCTAGACAGGAGAGCTTCATTGGGCTAGCCGAGAAAATGGCCTATCAGTAATGAGAAATGGGCTGTACATTTTTAAAACACATCAAACCGGCAATTAGTTTCAAATATCTTTTTTTCATTTCAAGATTTTAAATTGCATTGATTTTTATGCGTGGACAATTTATTTGATTTTATATTGATATACATTTATTTTTAAAATCAGTCTGAATGTGACTCGAAATTTCGGGATTAAAAACAGTTCAGACCGCACCGACATATGCAAAATTTCGTATAATTTTTTAACCGTGGCCACAATATGGGCTGTAATGCTAACAAAAAGAATATGGGCTCCAAAAAAACCCGTAAGAATTAGAAAATGGGCTGTAAACTTTTTGAAATAATGGCAGATGGGCTATATGCTGTTTTCCACAGATTTAAGGCTTTCCACAGATGGCCTGTATACTATTGGATGTCCATCCAACGGCCGTCGTGCTTCCTCAATCTCTGCTCTTCCTGCTCCAGCCACTCAAACAAGCGCCGGCGGGACTACCTGCTCCCTCCTCCCCGTGGCCGGCTGTGCCACCGCGCAGGCCTCACCGCCCCACCGTACTCCCATAGCTGGCCTAGCTATCCCTCTACTCACCCTCAGTCCCACACATGCTGTTATTCTTCGGCGATGGCAGACGAACCAGTAAACCCTCGTACTCCTCCGCGTGGGAAACAACTACCAAGTATTCCCTGGCTCCGTGTTGTTCCCTTCCTAGGCCTCGCCGTCGTCCATTGCCCTGGTGCTCTCGGTGCGGCCTGGTCAACGTGGTCAATGAACGGCATCCATCGGAAGTGGACTGTACGTGGAGAGGCTGACAGCTGGGTCCACGGCCGCACGCAAGGAAATGCCTCCTTATTGCGCGCAAAATAATGATTCCTCCACCTGACATCTGGGACCCACCGAAAGGGCCTCTGTATTTCGTGAAAAAACGTTACCGCCGCTGACAGCTCGGACCCACCAGCTATATCTTCGCACGCAAGGAAGTGCCTCCTTATTACGCCCAAAAAAAGAATACTCCCCCCTGCTAGCTTGGACCCAGTATAGTGGGCCTACTAAGTTGACGGGGACGAAGGGCTTTGTCAACTTAGTCAATATGCATGATTCTAGCTCGACTTACCTTACGATGTCCATCCAACGGCCGTAGTGCTTCTTCAACCTCTGGTCTTCTTGCTCCAGCCGCCCAAAGCAGCGCCGGTCGTGCCGCCCGCTCCTGCCTCCCGTGGTCGGCTGTGCTGCCGCGGAGGCCTCACCGCCCCCATACTACTCCCACCGCTGGCCAGGCCATCCCTCGACTCCACTCACCCACACCCCCTGTTATTCTGCGGCGATGTTAGCGCAGCCGAACCAGTGAACCCTCGTACTCCTCTCCGCGTGGGCATCCACTACCGCGTCTTCCCCGGCTCCGTGTCGTCCCCTTCCTAGGCCTCGCTGTCGTCCACCCCTGTGGTGCTCTCGGCGCGGCATGGTCAATGTGGTCAACGACCGAATTCCATCGGAAGAATACTGTACGTGGAGAGGCTGACAGTTGGGTCCACGACAGCCGCAAGGAAGTGCCTCCTTATTACGCGGAACATAATTATTCCTCCACATGACAGCAGGGACCCACCGGACGGGCCACTAGTATTTCGCGAAAAAAAGTTGGCCCCTGACTGCTGGGACCCACCGGACGGGCCACCGTATTTTGTGAAAAAACGTTCCCCCTACTGTCAGCTCGGACCCACCGGAAGTGCCTCCTTATTTATGCACAAAAAAATGAATACCCCCTGCTAGCTAGGACCCACCTTCGTGGGAGGCTGACTTGTGGGCCTACTAAGTTGGCAGGGACGGAGGGCTTTGTCAACTTAGTCAATATAAATGATTCTAGCCGCAGTGACCATACGATGTCCATCTAACGGCCGTAGTGCTTCTTCAACCTCTGGTCTTCTTGCTCCAGCCGGCCAAAGCAGCGCCGGTCGTGCCGCATGCTCCTGCCTCCCATGGCCGGATGTGCTGCCGCGGAGGCCTCATCACCCCTACTATTCCCACCGCTGGCCAGGCCCTGCGGCGACGGCAGCCTCACACCGCAGCCGAACCAGTGAACCCTCGTACTCCTCTCGGCGCGGGCTTTCACTTTCGCGTCTTCCCCAGCTCCCCGTCGTCCCCTTCCTAAGCATTGCCGTCTTCCACTGCCCTGGTGCTCTCGGCGCAGCATGGTCAACGTGGTCAAGGAATGACTTCCATCGGACGTGGACTGTATGTGGAGAGGCTGACAGCTGGGTCCACGGCCGCAGCAAGGAAGTGCCTCCTTATTACGCGGAAAATAATTATTCCTCCACCTGACGGCGGGGACCCACCGGACGGGCCACCGTATTTCGTGAAAAAACGTTTCTTCCCTGATTGCTGGGACCCACCAGCTACATCTTTGCACGCAAGGAAGTGCGTCCGGGCAAAAAAAATGATTTGCCCCCTGACTGTTGGGACCCACCAGCTACATCTTCGCATGCAAGGAAGTGTGTCCGAAAAAAAACAAAACGATTCACCCCCCCTGACTACTGGGACCCACCAGCTACATCTTCGCAGGCAAGGAAGTGCCTGATAGTCGGGACCCACCTGGTCGAAGCGTCACGTGGCGTTGTCATTCGGTCGCGACGATATGCGTACATCTTGGTCGATGTAGAGGCGCTCATGTGTCGTAGTAGGCGCCGCGATGTCGTAGTAAGCGCGCACATAGCATGTACACGTACGTACATCGGCGAGGGTGCAAGAAAGAAAATACGGCCACGTACGTACATACGGGCAGGGTCTTGAACGCCTACTCGCGCATACGTACATGGCTGGGTCGGACGGAGAAACAACGTCTCGTCGTGTTCATGGGGAGGCAACGGAATGCATCGTGTTCATGGGGAGGCAACGGAATGCGTCGTTTTCATGGGGAGGCAACGGAATGCGTCGTGTTCACGGGGAGGCAATGGGATGCGTCGTGTTCAACGGGAGGCAACGGAACGTGTGGGAGCCAACCGGCTTGGACCGAACAGGCGATGGAAATGAGGCCTGGCGTACCACACAATGGAGGAAACAGACCTCCTACGTTCGGAACGGGGACCTGTTGATCGGGAGGGGTGTGGCGTACCACAAAACGGAGAAGCGGACCTCCTACGGTCAAGCAGGGTCTGTTGATCGGGAGGGTGTGGCGTACCGCAAAACGGACCAAACGGACTTGTGTTGGGCCTTCACGGTCGAAACGGGGTCTGTTCGCCGGGAGGGTGTGGCATACCGCAAAACGGGACTCCACGGGATACTGTTCATCTCTACCGTCGACCTCCTCCAGCCTCCACGGGCTATCGTCGACCTCCTCCAGCCTCCACGGGCTCCTGTTCATCCAGCCTCCACCGTGCGCTACTCCAATGGCTACTGTTCAACCACCCCTCCACCGTCTACTGTTCATCCAGCCCTCCACCTTCTACTGTTCATCCAGCCCTCCACACCACTGGGTCCTGTTCAACAACCCCTCCACGGCCACCCCTCCACCGTCTATTGTTCATCCAGCCCTCCACACCAAGGGGTCCTGTTCATCCAGAGGCAACGCCACCGCTCACTGTTCATCCAAACCCTCCCCCACCCGCAGCGCCATCGTTCATCAATCGATCGGCTTGATTAGCAGCGATGGCGAAGAATCGCTCCATCGGGTTCAGTTAACAGCCATCGATCGATCGCTCGGGTTCAGTAACGTGTAGTCTGCAGTGCAATCGCTTGGGTTCAGTTAGAGCCCAATGCCTCGCTCGGGTTCAGTTAGAGCCAACGCCTCGCACACACGCGTGTACATGTACGAGAGAAACGCGCATTGCTCTCCCACCGTAACCGGCAACTCCCCAAAATTTTCCTCCCCCTCGCTTCTACCATGGTTTTTTCCGTCATGGACGGCCCAAAGAATGTCATGCAGCTGCATCTCCGGCCCGCCCAGGACGAAAAGCCCATTTTCTGTCATGATTTTTTGTCATAGAAGTAGGAGCCCACCACATCTATGATGTTACTGGGTTTTGTCACAATTATCGTCATAGAAGTGTTATGTATGATAGAAAAAAAATTCGTTCGGCCCAAAATGTCAGGGATGTGTCTTTTTTTGTAGTGTTGAGAAGGTTAAAACACACTAACTTGATGAACTATCGTTGTGGTTTTGATGCATAGGTAAGAATGGTTCTTGCTCAGCCCGTAGCAGCCATGTAAAACTTGCAACAACAAAGTAGAGGACGTCTAACTTGTTTTTGCAGGGCATGTTGTGATGTGATATGGTCAAGATGTGATGCTATATTTTATTGTATGAGATGATCATGTTTTGTAACCGAGTTATCGGCAACTGGCAGGAGCCATATGGTTGTCGCTTTATTATGTGCAATGCAATCACCCTGTAATTGCTTTACTTTATCACTAAGCGGTAGCGATAGTCGTAGAAGCAATAGGTGGCGAAACGACAACGATGCTACGCTGGAGATCAAGGTGTCGCGCCGGTGACGATGGTGATCATGATGGTGCTTCAGAGATGGAGATCACAAGCACAAGATGTTAATGGCCATATCATATCACTTATATTGATTGCATGTGATGTTTATCCTTTATGCATCTTATTTTGCTTTGATTGACAGTAGCATTATAAGATGATCTCTCACTAAATTTCAAGGTATAAGTGTTCTCCCTGAGTATGCACCGTTGTGAAAGTTCTTCATGCTGAGACACCACGTGATTATCGGGTGTGATAGGCTCTACGTTCAAATACAACGGGTGCAAAACAATTACACACGCGGAATACTCAGGTTAAACTTGACAAGCCTAGCATATACAGATATGGCCTCGGAACACTGAGACTGAAAGGTCGAGCGTCAATCATATAGTAGATATGATCAAGATAGTGATGTTCACCATTGAAAACTACTCCATCTTGATACGTCTCCAACGTATCTATAATTTTTGATTGCTCCATGCTACTTTATCTACTTTTTTAGGCAATATTGGGCTTTATTATCCACTTTTATATTATTTTTGGGACTAACCTATTAACCGGAGGCCCAGCCCAGATTTGCTATTTTATGCCTATTTTAGTGTTTCGACGAAAAGGAATATCAGACGGAGTCAAAATGGAACGAAATCAACTGGAGAAGTTATTTTTGGAAGTAAACCCACCTGATGGACTTGGAACCCACGTCAGAAGATACGGGAGGTGCTCACGAGGGTGGGGGGCGCCCCCCCCGGGCGCGCCCCCTGCCTCGTGGGGCCCCCGTAGCTCCACCGACGTACTCCTTTCACCCATATATACCTACGTACCCTAAAACTTCCAGAACAGAAGATAGATCGGGAGTTCCACCGCCGCAAGCCTCTGTAGCCACCAAAAACCAATCAGGACCCTATTCTGGCGCTCTGCCGGAGGGGGATCCCATCACCGGTGGCCATGTTCATTATCCCGGTGCTATCCATGACGAGGAGGGAGTAGTTCACCCTCGGGGCTGAGGGTGTGTACCAGTAGCTATGTGTTTGATCTCTCTCTCTCTCTCGTGTTCCTCTATGGCCGATCTTGATGTATCCCGAGCTTTGCTATTGTAGTTGGATCTTATGATGTTTCTCCCCCTCTACTCTCTTGTGATGAATTGAGTTTCCCCTTTTGAAGTTATCTTATCGAATTGAGTCTTTTATGAACACTTGATGTATGTCTTGCCGTGATTATCCGTGGTGACAATGGGATATCATGTGCCACTTGATGTATGTTTTGGTGATCAACTTGCGGGTTTCGTGACATTGGGAACCTATGCATAGGGGTTGGCACATGTTCTTGACTCTCCGGTAGAAACTTTGGGGCACTCTTTGAAGTACTTTTTATGTTGGTTGGATGAATCTGAGATTGTGTGATGCATATCGTATAATCATGCCCACGGATACTTGAGGTGACAATGGAGTATCTAGGTGACATTAGGGTTTTGGTTGATTTGTATCCTAAGGTGTTATTCTAGTACAAACTCTTTTATAGATTGATCCGAAAGAATAACTTTGAGGTGGTTTCGTACCCTACCGTAATCTCTACGTTTGTTCTCCGCTATTAGTGGCTTTGGAGTGACTCTTTGTTGCATGTTGAGGGCTTGTTATATGATCTATCTATGTTATTATTGTTGAGAGAACTTGCACTAGTGAAAGTATGAAACCTAGGCCTTGTTTCCTATCATTGCAATACCGTTTACGCTCACTTTTACCACTTGTTACCTTGCTCTTTTTATTATTTCAGATTACAAAAACCTATATCTACTATCTATTTTGCACTTGTATCACCATCTCTTCGCTGAACTAGTGCACCTATACAATTTACCATTGTATTGGGTGTGTTGGGGACACAAGAGACTCTTTGTTATTTGGTTGCAGGGTTGTTTCAGAGAGTCCATCTTCATCTACGCCTCCTACGGATTGATAAACCTTAGGTCATCCACTTGAGGGAAATTTGCTACTGTCCTACAAACCTGTGCACTTGCAGGCCGAACAACGTCTAGAAGAAGAAGGTTGTGTAGTAGACATCAAGCTCCTTTCTGGCGTCGTTGCCGGGGAGGCAAAGGTAAAGGGCACTCACTAACACCCCGTCAACTAAGCTCCTTTCTGGCACCGTTGCCGGGGAGGTTAGCGCTTGCAGGTATATCTTTAGATCTTGCAATCGAATCTTTTTGTTTCTTGTTTTAGCACTAGTCTAGTTTATAAAAGAAAATTACAAAAAAATGGAGTTAAGTTTGTCTCATACGCTTCACCTTTTTAATATCTTCCGTGAGTATGATGGAAAGGATAATTGTGCTCAAGTGCTACAAGAAGAAATCTCTAAATTGTTTAGCACTAAATCTTTGAATGATGAGCATGATTGCAATGTTGTTAGTACGAATTCTTTGAATATCCATGATGCTAATGATGATTGCACTAGTTATGATGAAAATATCTCTTATGAGCTTGTCAACTTTTGTGGAGTGCATGTTTGTAAGTACACACCAAATAGGAAATATAGATATTGCAAGAGGCATAAGTACTTAGAAACCAAATTGTTGCAAGAAGAGCTAGATGAATGTGCTGAAAATTTATCTTTTCTTAGTTCCACTTGTGAACTTTGCAATGAACGTGATCATTTTAGTACCCAATGCAAATTGTTTCATGATCGTATCGTGTCCAAAAATTGTGATGACTTAATTTCCGTTGCACATCATAATGAACTTAGTTTTCTCTTGGGTTATGAAGAAATTAAACGTATAACTAAGGATATTCCAAAGTTTGCCCTTGATAAAGTTCTTCATTTTGATCTAGAGAAAATTTATATGTATTGTGTGGTGAATTGTATTGAAAATCCTTATATTTCCAATTACATAAAGAAAATAAAACAAATAGAGGATGAAGAGAATACTAATGAAAGGGAAGAGACTTCCCAATATCCTCCTATTATTTCTTATGATGAATCAGGTAACGAGGAGGAGCCTTCTATTCAACCAATCTCATTAATAAGGAGCTCCAAAAGGAATATTGAACCCACACATGATGTGGTGAAGAAGAAGAAAAGAAAAAGGAAGAGAGGTAAAAAGGTATCCCTCCCAAATGATGTTGCTCCTACTACTCATTGTGATGATGATAATTGCTTTACTATTGGTGCTATCCATATTTTCAATGATGAAAGTGATTATGCTTATGATATGAAAGAGCCCAAGCTTGGGGAAGCTATGTTTGATGAGGACGAAATATTTGAGAATTTATTTGCTGAAATTAATGTTTGTCCCAAGCTTGGGGATTCTATGTTTAATAATGATGATATTTTTAGCCTCCCAAGTTTTGATATACAAAGTAGTTACCATGATAGCATGCCTTATACTTATGATGATTATATTGATGAATGTGGGTTTGGAAGAGTGTCAACTTTAGGAAGTAGTTATCCCACTATTTTGGAGGATGTTGAATCTTATTGTGATGAATATGAAAGTGGATTTGGAAGAGCATCAACTTTATTTAGTGATTCCACTATCTTGGGAGAGGTTTCAATCGATTATGATGAGAACGAAGTTGCTACTTATGATGATTATTGTGATGAAACTTATGATAGAAAAAGTAGTGTTGATTATATTTACAAATCTTGTCATGATTATGTATACCCTTTTTCTGAACATTACACTTTTAATGTGAAAACAATTTTTAGTGTTCAAGTCTCTTATGATACTCCCACTATTCCGAATGAGAAGAATTTTGCTTATGTGGAGAGTAATAAAATTTCTATGCTTTTAGATCATGAAAAGAATGCTTTAGGTGCTGGTTATATTGTTGAATTCATTCATGATGCTACTGAAAATTATTATGAGGGAGGAACATATGCTTGTAGGAATTGCAATAATATCAAGTTTCCTCTCTATGTGCTTCAAGTTTTGAAGCTATGCTTGTTTTGCCCTCCTATGCTAGTTGATTATCATTCCCATAAGTTGTTTGCTCACAAAATCCCTATGCATAGTAAGTGGGTTAGGCTTAAATGTGCTAGTCATATGCTTCATGATGCTCCCGTTATGTTTCAGTTCTTATCTTTTATGTGAGCATCATTGTCATCATCATGCCCAGCTAGAAAGGCATTAAAGAAAAGCGCTTGTTGGGAGATAACTCAATATTTATCCTTACTGTTTTTGTGTTTCCACATGATTATGCTACTGTATTAATCATGTTTTATAGCTTTTGTTTCAATAAAGTGCCAAGTAAGACCTTTAGGATAGCTTACGGTGATAGTTGTGTTGATCCTGCTGAAAATCAGAAACTTTTGCACCAAGTAAATTAGTTTGTTAATTCACAGAATCGTGCTTCTGATCTGATTCTTTTTGCTATGGATTGGTACACGAATTTCTGAGGACTTCCTAATTTGGTATAATGTTTGTAGTTTCAGAGGTACACGTTTGATACAGATTACTACAGACTGTTCTGTTTTTGACAGATTCTGTTTTCTATGTGTTGTTTGCTTATTTTGATGAATCTGTGAGTAGTATCGGAGTGTATGAACCATAGATAAGTTGAATTACAGTAGATATTACACCCATATGAATTTAGAATGAGTTCATTACAATACCTAAGTGGTGGTTTTATTTTATTATACTAACGGAGCTTACGAGTTTTCTGTTGAGTTTTGTGTTGTGGAGTTTTCAAGTTTTGGGTAAAGATTCGATGGACTGTGGAATGAAGAGTGGAAAGAGCCTAAGATTGGGGATTCCCAAGGCACCCCAAGGTAATATTCAAGGACAACCAAGCGGAAGGCATCCCCTCTTTCGTCTTCGTTCATCGGTAACTTTACTTGGAGCTATATTTTTATTCACCACATGATATGTGTTTTGCTTGGAGCGTCATTTTATTTTGTTAGTTTTAGCTTTATGTTATTTAGATTAATGTTTTGCATCTTTAGTTTAAATAAAGAAGTCAAGGATAGCCTTTGCCATGCTTATTTTGCTAGTATACATGTTGCTGTTTGAAAAACAGAAAGTTTACCGCTGTTGCAAAAATTCCCTAGAAAAGTCAGAGAGTGGTATAATGTTGAATATTTTTGCATATTGAGCTATGATAAATTAATTACAGTGGGAATTTTAGTTCGTAATTTTTGGAGTCAGGGAAGTATTGATACTCTTGCATTGTTTACAGACTGTACTGTTTTGGCAGATTGCTGTTATGGTTGCATTGTTTGCATATGTTTGCTTGATTAATGATTCTATTTGAGGATAGGAGTATTAAATATGCAGAGGCATTTAGTATGCAATGTTGAATAATTATTTAAGTGATTTGTTACAGTAGAAAATGATAAGGTTTTGCATTGGTTTATACTAACCTATCTCACGAGTTCTTGTTGAGTTTGTTGTGAATGAAGCTTTTGATAAAAAGAGAAACCATGATATGAGAGGAATTAAGGAGACACAAAAGTTCAAGCTTGGGGATTACCAAGGCACCCCAAGATTATATTTCAAGAAGTCTCAAGCATCTAAGCTTGGGGATGCCCCGGTAGGCATCCCACCTTTCTTCTTCAACAACTATCGGTTAGTATCGGTTGAGCCTAAGTTTTTGCTTCTTCACATGAGTTGTGCTATCCTTGCAATGTAGTTTTCTTTAGCTTTGCTTGATGTTTGAATAAAATACCAAGATCTGAAATTATTAGTTGGGAGAGCTTTACATGATTTGGAATTTGCTAGTATACTCTATGTGCTTCACATATATCTTTTGAGCTTGATAGTTTTGCTCATAGTGCTTCACTTACATCTTTTGAGCGTGATAATTTTTGCTCCAGTACTTCACTTAGATATTTAGAGCACGGTGGTGGATTTGTTTTAAAGAAACTTTTGATCTCTCATGCTTCACTTAGATTATTTTGAGAGTCGTTAATAGCATGGTAATTTTCTTGATGATAATATACTTGGTATTCAAGATATGTGAAACTTTCTTCTGAGTGAATTGAATACTAAGATAAGTTTGATGCTTGATAATTGTTTTGAGATGTGGAGGTGATAATATCAAAGTCGTGCTAGTTGAGTAATTATGAATTTGAGAAATGCTTGTGTTGAAGTTTGCAAGTCCCGTAGCATGCACGTATGGTTAAAGTTGTGTAACAAATTTGAAACATGAAGTGTACCTGGCTTGTGCATCCTTATGAGTGGCGGCCGGGGACGATCGATGGTCTTTTCCTACCAATCTATCCCCCTAGGAGCATGCGCGTAGTGCTTGATTTTTGATGACTTCTAAATTTTTGCAATAAGTATATGAGTTCTTTTGACTAATGTTGAGTCCATGGATTATACGCACTCTCACCTTTCTGCCTTTGCTAGCCTCTTTGGTACCGTGCATTGCCCTTTCTCACCTTGAGAGTTGGTGCAAACTTCACGGTGCATCCAAACCCCGTGATACGATCGCTCTATCACACAAACCTCCTTATATCTTCCTCAAAACAGCCACCATACCTACCTATCATGGCATTTCCATAGCCACTCCGAGATATATTGCCATGCAACTTCCACCATCATCATCATGACATACATTACTTTTGTCATATTGCCATTGCATGATCTTGTAGTTGACATCGTATTTGTGGCAAAGCCACCATGCATTATTTTCCATACATGTCACTCTTGATTCATTGCACCATCCCGGTACACCATCGGAGGCATTCGTATCGAGTCATATCTTGTTCTAAGTTTCGAGTTGTAATCCTTGTGTTGTAATCAATAGAAGTGTGATGATCATCATTATTAGAGCATTGCCCAAATAAAAAAAAGAAAGGCCAAAAGAAAAAAGGAAGGCCCAAAAAAAGAAAATAAAAATAAATAAATAAATAAATAAATAAATAAAAAGGGCAATACTACTATCTCTTTTTCCACACTTGTGCTTCAAAGTAGCACCTTGTTCTTCATATAGTGAGTCTCATATATTGTGCTTCAAAGTAGCACCTTGTTCTTCATATAGTGAGTCTCATAAGTTATCTTTTTATACTAGTGGGAATTTTTCATTATAGAACTTGGCTTGTATATTCCTACGATGGGCTTCCTCAAATGCCCTAGGTCTTCATGAGCAAGCGAGTTGGATGCACACCCACTAGTTTTCTTTTGTTGAGCATTCATAGCTCTAGTGCATCCGTTGCATGGCAATCCCTACTCCTCATGTTGACATGAATTGATGGGCATCTCCATAGCCCATTGATTAGCCTCGTCAATGTGAGACTTTCTCCTTTTTTTGTCTTCTCCACACAATCCCCATCATCATATTTTATTCCACCCATAGTGATATATCCATGGCTCACGCTCATGTATTGCGTGAAGGTTGAAAAAGTTTGAGATTATTTAAGTATGAAACAATTGCTTGGCTTGTCATCGGGGTATAGAAGTTGGGAACATATTTGTGTGACAAAAATGAAGCATAGCCTAACTATATGATTTTGTAGGGATGAACTTTCTTTTGCCATGTTATTTTGAGAAGACATGATTGCTTTGATTAGTATGCTTGAAGTATTATTATTTTTGTGTCAATATGAACTTTTGTCTTGAATCTTTTGCATCTGAATATTCATATCACAATTAAGAAGATTTACATTGAAATTATGCCAAAGTATCACTCCACATCAAAAATTCTTTTTTATCATTTACCTACTCGAGGACGAGCAGGAATTAAGCTTGGGGATGCTTGATACGTCTCCAACGTATCTATAATTTTTGATTGCTCCATGCTACTTTTGTTGGGGAACGTAGTAATTTCAAAAAATTTCCTACGCACACGCAAGATCATGGTGATGGCATAGCAACGAGAGGGGAGAGTGTTGTCCACGTACCCTCGTAGACTGTAAGCGGAAGCGTTAGCACAACGCGGTTGATGTAGTCGTACGTCTTCACGATCCGACCGATCCAAGCACCGAACGTACGTCACCTCCGAGTTCAGCACACGTTCAGCTCGATGACGATCCCCGGGCTCCGATCCAGCAAAGCTTCGGGGATGAGTTCCATCAGCACGACTCGTGGTGACGATGATGATGTTCTACCGGCGCAGGGCTTCGCCTAAACTCCGCGACGATATGACCGAGGTGGAATATGGTGGAGGGGGGCACCGCACACGGCTAAGGAACAATCCATAGATCAACTTGTGTGTCTATGGGATGCCCCCTGCCCCCGTATATAAAGGAGCAATGGGGGAGGCCGGCCGGCCCAAGGGGGGCGCGCCAAGGAGGAGGAATCCTCCTCCTAGTAGGAGTAGGACTCCTCCTTTCCTACTCCTACTAGGAGGAGGAAGGAAGGGGGAGAGGGGGAAGGATAGAGGGGGGCACCACCCCCCTCCTAGTCCAATTCGGACCAGAGGGAGAGGCGCGCCCACCACCGCCGCCTCTCTCTTCCCCACTAAGGCCCATAAGGCCCATTACTCTCCCGGGGGGTTCCGGTAACCCCTCCGGCACTCCGGTTTTCTCCGAAATCACCCGGAACACTTTCGGTGTCCGAATATAGTCGTCCAATATATCAATCTTTATGTCTCGACCATTTCGAGACTCCTCGTCATGTCCGTGATCACATCCGGGACTCCGAACAAACTTTGGTACATCAAAACTTATAAACTCATAATAAAACTGTCATCGTAACGTTAAGCGTGCGGACCCTACGGGTTCGAGAACTATGTAGACATGACCTAGAACTATTCTCGGTCAATAACCAATAGCGTAACCTGGATGCCCATATTGGTTCCTACATATTCTACGAAGATCTTTATCGGTCAAACCGCATAACAACATACGTTGTTCCTTTTGTCATCGGTATGTTACTTGCCCGAGATTCGATCGTCGGTATCCAATACCTAGTTCAATCTCGCTACCGGCAAGTCTCTTTACTCTTTACGTAATGCATCATCCCTTAACCAACTCATTGGTCACATTGCTTGCAAGGCTTTATAGTGATGTGCATTACCGAGAGGGCCCAGAGATACCTCTCCGACAATCGGAGTGACAAAACCTAATCTCGAAATACGCCAACTCAACATGTACCTTTGGAGACACCTGTAGTACTCCTTTATAATCACCCGATTACGTTGTGACGTTTGGTAGTACCAAAGTGTTCCTCCGTAAACGGAGTTGCATAATTCTCATAGTTACGAAACATGTATAAGTCATGAAGAAAGCAATAGCAATATACTAAGCGATCAAGTGCTAGGCTAACGGAATGGGTCATGTCAATCACATCATTCTCCTAATGATGTGATCCCATTAATCAAATGACAACACATGTCTATGGTTAGGAAACATAACCATCTTTGATTAATGAGCTAGTCAAGTAGAGGCATACTAGTGACTATATGTTTGTCTATGTATTCACACATGTATCATGTTTCCGGTTAATACAATTCTAGCATGAATAATAAACATTTATCATGATATGAGGAAATAAATAATAACTTTATTATTGCCTCTAGGGCATATTTCCTTCAGTCTCCCACTTGCACTAGAGTCAATAATCTAGATTACATAGTAATGATTCTAACACCCATGGAGTCTTGGTGCTAATCATGTTTTGCTCGTGAGAGAGGCTCAGTCAACGGGTCTAACGGGTCTGCAACACTCAGATCTGTATGTTTCTTGCAAATCTCTATGTCTCCCACTTGGACTTGGTCACGAATGGAATTGAAGCGTCTCTTGATGTGCTTGGTCCTCTTGTGAAATCTGGATTCCTTTGCCAAGGCAATTGCACCAGTATTGTCACAGAAGATCTTCATTGGTCCGGATGCACTAGGTATGACACCTAGATCGGAAATGAACTCCTTCATCCGACTCCTTCATTTGCTACTTGAAGCAGCTATGTACTCCGCTTCACATGTAGATCCCGCCACGACGCTTTGTTTAGAACTGCACCAACTTACAGCTCCACCGTTTAATAAAAACACGTAGCCGGTTTGCGATTTAGAATCGTCCGGATCAGTGTCAAAGATTGTCTCGACGTAACCATTTACGACTAGCTCTTTGTCACCTCCATATACGAGAAACATATCCTTAGTCCTTTTCGGTATTTCAGATGTTCTTGACCGCTGTCTAGTGATCCACTCTGGATTACTTTGGTACCTTCCTGCCAAGATTATTGCTAAGCATACGTCAGGTCTGGTACACAGCATTGCATACATGATAGAGCCTATGGCTGAATCATAGGGAACATCTTTCATTTTCTCTCTATCTTCTGCTGTGGTTGGGCATTGAGTTTAACTCAACTTCACACCTTGAAGCACGGGCAAGAACCCTTTCTTTGCCTGATCCATTTTGAACTTTTTTCAAAATTTTATCAAGGTATGTGCTTTGTGAAAGTCCTATTAAGCGTCTTGATCTATCTCTATAGATCTTGATGCCCAATATGTAAGCAGCTTCACCGAGGTCTTTCATTGAAAAACTTTTATTCAAGTATTCCTTTATGCTATCCAGAAATTCTATATCATTTCCAATTAATTATATGTCATCTACGTATAATATCAGAAATTCTACAGAGCTCCCACTCACTTTCTTGTAAATACAGGCTTCTCCAAAAGTCTGTATAAAACCATATGCCTTGATCACACTATCAAACATTTATTCCAACTCCGAGATGCTTGCACCAGTACAGAAATGGATCGCTGGAGCTTGCACACTTTGTTAGCACCTTTTGGATCAAAAAAACCTTCTGGCTGCATCATATACAACTCTTCTTCCAGAAATCCATTCAAGAGTGGAGTTTAACATCCATTTGCCAAATTTCATAATCATGAAATGCAGCAATAGCTAACATGATTCGGACAGACTTAAGCATCGCTACGGGTGAGAAAGTCTCATCGTAGTCAACCCCTTGAACTTGTCGAAAACCTTTTGCAACAAGTCGAGCTTTATAGACAGTTACATTACCATCAGCGTCAGTCTTCTTCTTAAAGATCCATTTATTCTCAATGGCTTGCCGATCATCGGGAAAGTCAACCAAAGTCCATACTTTGTTTTCATACATGGACCCCATCTCAGATTTCATGGCCTCTAGCCATTTTACGGAATCTGGGCTCATCATCGCTTCCTCATAGTTCGTAGGTTCATCATGGTCAAGTAACATGACTTCCAGAATAGGATTACCGTACCACTCACTGTGCGGATCTTACTCTGGTAGACCTCGAGGTTCGATAGAAACTTGATCTAAAGTTTCATGATCAATATCATTAGCTTCCTCACTAATTTGTGTAGTTGTCACACGAACCGGTTCTTGTGATGAACTACTTTCCAATAAGGGAGTAGATACAGTTATCTTATCAAGTTCTACTTTCCTCCCACTCACTTCTTTCCAGAGAATCTCCTTCTCTAGAAAGGATCCAATTTTAGCAACGAAAATCTTGCCCTCAGATCTGTGATAGAAGGTGTACCCAATAGTATCTTTTGGGTATCCTATGAAGACACATTTCTCTGATTTGGGTTCGAGCTTATCTGGTTGAAGTTTCTTCACATAAGCATCACAGCCCCAAACTTTAAGAAATGACAACTTTGGTTTCTTGCCAAACCACAGTTCATAAGGCGTTGTCTTAGCGGATTTTGATGGTACCCTATTTAACGTGAATGCGGCCGTCTCTAAAGAATAACCCCAAAATGATAGTGGTAAATCAGTAAGAGACATCATAGATCGCACCATATGTAGTAAAGTACGATTACGACGTTCGGACACACCATTTCGTTGTGGTGTTCCGGGTGGCGTGAGTTGCGAAACTATTCCACATTGTTTCAAGTGTAGACCAAACTCGTAACTCAAATATTCTCCTCCACGATCAGATCGTAGAAACTTTATTTTCTTGTTACGATGATTTTCCACTTCACTCTGAAATTCTTTGAACTTTTCAAATGTTTCAGACTTGTGTTTCATCAAGTAGATATACCACTATCTTCTCAAGTCATCTGTGAAGGTGAGAAAATAACGATACCCGTCGCGAGCCTCAACATTCATTGGACCACAAACATCAGTATGTATGATTTCCAACAAATCAGTTGCCCGCTCCATAGTTCCGGAGAACGGCGTTTTAGTCATCTTGCCCATAAGGCACGGTTCGCAAG